>ML250865.1:42100-63887 GCA_005239495.1 Nicotiana undulata | reverse complement strand
CATGTTCTAATCCATGATATAATCTTGTATTTAACTTAGAAATAAGTAGAATGATCTTACCTCTGAAGCTTGGTTGAAATCTTCCTTGAAATGCTCTCAAAATCCGCCCATAGTCATGAAGAAATGAAGAAAAATGAGCTAAACCCGCTAAAATATCATTCTGCCCAGGTATTTACTCATCGCGATCGCGAAGAACAATTTTTCCAGCCTAAAATTTGCTCTTCGCGATCGCGGAGAACAATTGCCTAGCCTTCCCGGACAGCCTCCAGTAGAATAGTCATACCTTTTCGCACACAACTCCAAATGACAAATGGTCAAATGTTCTGACAACTAAACTCAAAGATATACAACTTTCATGTGTTGGTCATCTTCCAATTCCTTATAGATTTCTAGATATAATCAGGCAAAGTCATCCCATGTGCAACACAACTTTCTTCTTCATCTTCCCGGACACCCTGTAGTGTAACAGCCATAAATCTTTGTACAGAAATTCAAATAATGAATGGTTTACATTTATAGAAACTAGAAACAAAGGTCTACAACTTTTTTTTCATACCATCTCAAAAGTCCTTATAGATTGTGAGGTATGAGCTTCCGAATTCGAGTCAGTGCAGCAGAACATTTACTCTACGCGATCGCGAAAGGCTTTCCGCGATCGCGATTCACTAGCCCGTTTCTCACATTTTACTCACCGCGATCGCGACCAATTCCCCGCGATCGCGTAGAACACTGTTGTAGCCAAAAACCAGCAGTTAAAAATGTCCTAGTAATGGTCCGAAACCACCCCGAAACTCACTCGAGCCCCTCGGGACCTCGTCCGAACGTACCAACAAGTCTGGAAACATATCACGGACTTATTCGAGGCCTCAAATCGCATCAAACAACTCCAAAAACACGAATCGCGCAAGAATTCAACTTTATGAACTTTGAAATTTCTAACTTTCACATCTGATGCCGAAACCTATCAAATCACGTCCAATTGACCTCAAACTTTTCACACAAGTCACATTCGACATTACGGACCTGCTCCAACTTTCAGAATCGCATTTCGACCCCGATATCAAAATTTCCACTTCTGGTCGAATTCTTCAAAAACCTTCAGTTTTCTATCTTTAGCCAAATGACCTTAAATTGACTTCCGGATATTCGAATTCACTTACGATCGCGCTCCCAACTCCAGAACCACCATACAGAGCTATTTCCAGACTCGGAATCCCAAACGGACATCAATATCATTGAAATGTACTTCAAGTCAAACATAGGAAATTTCCTTAAAATACTGACTTTCCATAATATACGCTGAACTGCTCCCGGGTTATCCAAAACCCATTCCGGACATACGCCCAAGTCCAAAATCATCATAAAAACCTGCTGGAACCTTCGGATCCTGATTCCGAGGTCGTTTATTCAAAATCCCGGCCTTACTCGATTTCTTCAACTTAAGACTTCTAAAATGAGAATCTTCCTTTAAATTCAACTCCGATCTTCGTGAATTTCAATTCCGACCATATGCACAAGTCAATATACCTGAAATGAAGTTGTTCGTAACTCCCAAATACTGAACGACGCGCTGGATCTCAAAATGACCGGTCGGGTCGTTACACGTTATATTGTGTACAACCTATCCTATTAAAGATCTTCGAGTTTAGTTTCTAAATCTTCAAACCGTATGTCATTTGGATATTTGTACAAGGAGTTATGAGCGTTTTAACAGAAGGTGTACAACAAGGGAAAATTGTAATAGGATGTACAACCTGCACAGCCCAAGGTACAACCCGATGAAGCCTGGGCAGATTTTTTTAAACACGAGTTTGACCCATTTCTTTCATTTGGATTGGACGATTTTGGAGATATCAAGGAGGGATTTTCACCAAGAAATACTAGGTAAGTGATTTCTCCTATTTTTGAGTTAAATATGTGATCTTACATGGATTTAGACATGGAAAATTAGTATAAATTTGAGATTTTTGGGGAAGACCTAGAATTTGGAAATTTGGGCTTTACCATGCATTTGAGCATGAAAATTAGAGTAAATTGTATAATTGAGTTAGTAAAGCTATGGGTAGAATTTATCTTTGAGAAATTTCAGAATCCGAGCATGTGGGCCCGAGGGCATTTTGGTCAACTTTTCGAGCGGAGCTAGAAACTTATATAATTTGAATGGTTACAAGTATTGGAGTGAATGTTTATTGGTTTTCCCGTTATTTGAATAGTTTTGGGGCATTGTGCATCGATTGGAGTCGTCGGAAGGGCTTGAAAGCCGGTTATGGAATTTTGGAGCGAGGTAAGTCTCCTTTCTAACTTTGTGAGAGGGAATTGTCCCCATAGGTGAACTAATTAAATACGTGCTACTATCTGCGGGGGCTACGTACGCACGAGGTGACGGGAGTCCGTGCGTAGCTACTATTATGCCATGTCCGGGTAGTCTAGGACCCACTAGCATGCTTTACTTGTCGTACTTGTGACCTTGTCAATAAAATATCATGGGATGCTGTCAATTAGTAATTAAATCTCTAAGAAGGATAGAGTTTACTTTTCTTAATCATCTAGAAGGAGAATTGATTCTTCCTTGGATAATTGCGTTTCAGATAAATCTATAATGTTGAAACCCTGTCGAAAGTAAATCCCCAAAAAGGCTTTAAATACTATTTTCATGTTCATTAAAAGGAGAATTCTATCACTTCATTGAATAGCTAATTTTCCTGATAAAAATGTGATTTATTGTGTGAATATACATAACTATGGGTGCCTGAGTCGCATGTATGATTAGCGAGCATGATGACCTTGTTATTTATGTATAACTGCGTCGCATGATCGATTCGCGAGCGGGGCAGATAGATGCATCTATGGTTCGAGCCGTTCGACCCTCGGCAGTGCACATTTTATTATTGTTGGTCCGCGCTGTTCGACCCTCGGCATATCTCGCACATGATAATTACTGCGTACTTTCCTGTGATTTATACATGTTTATTGGCCTGGAAACTATAAATTGTCAACTGAAATGACGAGGTGTTAAAGTGTTAAATGTAAGAAGAACTGATATTCCTTATCCTTGATATTTATTAAATTGCCTATGATATTTATGCTTAGTGTCTCAGTCGATTATGTTAAATTGACCTCTAGGAAGTGTCAACTTCGACCTCCCGTCACTACCTCTCTAAGGTTAGGTGAGATACTTACTGAGTACACGTTGTTTTCGTACTCATGCTACACTTGCTGTGCATTTTTATTGCACAGGTACTTTCACAACGATGTGGCCGGCTTGGAGACTTAGGTGAGCTGCATCATCCGGAGGCGACCCGCAGCCGACAGAGTCTCCCTCATATTGTATTTATTTTAATTTAAATTCCTTGTCCAATTTGTATTTCAGACAAGCTTTGTAGTATTTGTGAAATTCTTAGAATTTTCTCATGCACTTGTGACACCGGATTCTGGGATGTGTTTGGGATGTATTTTATAAAAATGGAATATTAAACTATCATTTACTTAGCGGATTTTATTTAGTTATTATGTAATAAAATGAAAGGTAATGAATTCAAAAATGCTAAAACAGGAAATTTAACTTAATCATTTAATGATTGGCTTGCCTGACAGTGGTGTCCGGCGCCATCACGACCTTATGGGTTTTGGGTGTGACAACAAGCAATCTACCAATCATCGGTCCTGAGGATAGCCCAACATCGGCTATTCTACAGCCGAAATCAGCAATTGCTGAAGAAAATAGGATGTTGTGTCGCCGCATGTTGGAAATGTGGGACGCCTAGTCTAACGGTAGGGAACCACCAAGTGTAATCCCTGGTTTCCCTAAGTTGATTCCTAGTTCAGATGGGCTTTCCAACATCCTTGTGCCCAACCCACTCTTCCTATATGGGCACCCTCTAATGCCGTATAATGGCCCCAGAATGCCTTCTGTGGATCACCCCCAAGCGCCATATTCAAGGGCACAACCATCAATGTTCGATGCATCACCAATCTCCACTACGACACATCCAACAGTGCCCAAGCCAAACTGTTACCCTCATCACTTGCAATATGAGTCTCCCATGGGTCAGGAAAGAACAATGAGAAACCCCGAGCAGGAAGAAATGGCTCGCAAGATGAGAAGCCTAGAGAAAAGCTTAAAACACATGTAGGGTTTGAGTGGTCAGAAGAGTGTCTCATACTCCGATTTATGCATGTTTCCACATGTTCACCTCCCGGTTGGTTTCAAGACGCCAAAGTTTGAAAAATATGACGGGCACAGAGACCCGATCGCTCACTTGAAACGGTATTGTAACCAGCTGAGGGGTGCTGGTGGAAAAGAAGAGTTGCTAATGGACCACTTTGGAGAAAGCCTCACGGGGATCGCTTCTGAATGGTATATGGATCAAGAAATTACCCATTGGCATGTGTGGGACGATTTGTCCTGGGACTTTATCCGCCAGTTCCAGTATAATGTGGACATCGCTCCCGACAGGAACACTTTGTCTAATTTGAAAAAGAAAACTGCGGAAACATTTCGCGAATATGCTGTAAAATGGAATGAGCAAGATGCGAGGGTAAAGCCTTCAATGGACGAAGTATAAATGGTTACGGTCTTCCTACAAGCCCAAGAGGCGGATTACTTCTAGAACATGATGTCTGCTATGGGTGGACGGTTCGCCGAGGCTATCAAAATTGGGGAGATGGTCGAAAATGGTTTGAAAACATGCTAAATCTTGAGTCAAACTACATTTAAGGCTGCATCACAAGCCGTTCAGAATGGTTCGGGGGGTTTGATGAACAGAAACGGGAGAGAATAAGGAGCCATGATGGTTTCAAGCTCGAAAGGGGCCCGCATGGCATTCAACCAATCATATATGCTTCATAAAGTCCCACAACACTATTATCCCTATCAAAATGATGTTGCATATGTCGTGGCACCGCCTCCCTATGCGGTGATGAATGCGCAATCTTACACACGGCCACAAAATTATACCCAAAACCGAGCTCCACTTCCCAGAAATACCCATCCTTACCAAGCCCCATATTATACCCAACCAAATGTTCCCCAATACAATCCTCGCCCAAGAGAGCCCTTCAAAAGAAATTAGTTCACCCCTATTGGTTAATCATATTCAAGTTTGTTTCAAAAGTTAATCGGTCTAGGTCTGCTACAACCAGTGGCCCCAAACCAGCCGAACCGCGAGTCCCCCTTGCATCAAGCTGATGCAAGATGTGAATACCACTCAGGAGCAGTGGGGCATGACACTGAAGATTGTTGGACTCTTAAAAGAGCAGTGGAGGACCTCATCGAGGTCCAGGCAATAGTTCTTAGGGATGAAGATGACCCTAATATGATGAACAATCCCCTGCCTGCTCACACTGGGCCAGTAGTCGGAATGGTTAATGAAAATGAAGAATTAGATCCGGCATTGATGACCATTGCAGCCATTACCGAGACAGGAGAAAATCCAAAAAATGGTCGCCATGCCTAAAAGTTCCCCATCAAATGGGAGTCTTGGTAGACAGTCTTGCTATCCTTTCTGCATCCGGATTATCTCAGGGTGTGATCTAGATGTTTTACTTTATTGTCTTACTTTCCGATGTAAACCGTTCTATCTTTAAACTTCAAAAAAAAAAATCAAATGGAATTAATATTTCATTTTCCAGGAATGTCTCTTTTCTCAATCTACTTTCAGTTCTGTTTAAATGCAGATTTCAATAACATGACATGCTTGCAGACTTCATGCCCAGATCCTAAAACGCTGTCAGACTTCGAAATAATAAATCAAGAATCAGAATGCAAATGAAGTTAGGTTAAGGAAATAAAATAATGAATCAGAACAGCCAAAGGAAAATTGGTTCAGATTGGAAAGGTCCATACATTACTACAAGAGTACTGCCAAAAGAGTGTGTTTGTACTTGGGGTACATCGAAGAAAGTGTCCCTGAAACAACTGTCAACGCAGGTGCAGTCAAAAGGTACTATGTTTGATCCTCCATATATTTTCAAATGTTCTCTGATTGAGATGACGAAGGCTTTCATTCTCGCTATACAAACACCATTAACCCTTTTGTAAACCCTTTGAGCTGGTTGCTCTTTTTCGACTACCCTATTTGGAATCTGAAATAGTTACTAAAAAAAAAGAATAAGAAAAAAAGAGAGAAAAAAAAGAGAAATGAAAAAAGAGAAAATAGAAAAGAAAACAAAAAAAAACAACAAAAAACAAAATCAAAATAAAAAACAAAAACAAAAGTTCCTTGAACTACGTTAGACTTGATTCCGAAAGGATACGTAGGCAGCCCCTCTCTGGGGTTCAGGCACACCAAAATAAAAATCCAAATTCCCCCAAAAGTGAAACTGGGGCAGAAATTATAATGGTTCGGCGATGGTTTCACCTGAAAGGTTCCAAAGTTGTAATTCAATCCAAATTCTTTTACCCCAAAGCCTTGTCAAGTCCTTCCGATCAATCGGTAAAGATTTCCAAAATTGGAGGATACCGTTACTCGGATCTGATGCAACCAAATGAGAGAAATTAAAATGAGAGAGTCTTATCGGTGAAAACTCACACAGGCACCGTAAGGCGACGGTAAGCAGAGAAATTAAAAATGAGAGAGTCTTGTTAGTGAAAACTCGCAAAGAGCACTTCAAAGTGACAACAAGAAGAGAAATGAGAGAGGTTAGTCGGTGAAATCCCGCAAAGGGCACCACTGATCGAAAAAGAGGATTATCAGTCACTAGTATGGGCACAATCTTGGGCAAGGTTCTCGATTTTGATGCATAAGTTGTGATGAATTTCTGAGAGTCAGACGGTTTACACGGATCAGGAATCCAGTCAAAGAGGCATGTCATGTTCATTGAAGTTTGCATGCACTCCAGATAAGTCCTTCTTTCCCTTCCCCGAAAGGGATACCTCTCGTCTAAGTTCATTTGTCCATTTTAATATTTACTTTTATTTGAATCGCTTTCGATCTAACTCTGTTCCGAAACTAAGACAAAGAAAGGATGGTAAGACTGATTTACAGGGTTCTCATTTGATGCGAGGTAGTATGCAAAAAGGCACCCCAGCCTCGTCAGGGGCATCAAGTCGACCTCGACTGACCATGGCGGCCGATACTTCAAACTCAAAACTCTTTAAAGGAGAAAATCAAATTGAAGTGCCTATAAAGGCAAATGAAGTTGAAAAGGTTGATCCCCACGTGGCTAACCGTCTCGGCAAGGTCTGAAAAGCCAAAATACCCCAAATGCTCTGAAATTAAAGTTGGAAGAAAGAAGCCAGAAATGAAAGGCCGATGAAGGCGAAATAAAGTTGGAAAAGGTTAAGTACCACGCGACTAGCCGTTGCAGAAAAGTTTGAGGAGCCAAAAGTTCTCCCAATACTCCGAAGTAAAAAAAAAAACAAGTCAGAAGTGAAAGACCTACAAAGGTAGAATAAAGTCAAAAGTTGGGTCCCATGCGACCAATATCCATGGAAAAGTCAAAAAAAGCCAAGGACTCCGGGGTTAGAGATGAAACAAATCCCCAACAAGCAAGCGAGTGGTTGAGATATTCGTCAAAAGCACAAACCGAGATCAAGCGGTTGAAATAATCAAGGACACAAAACCAACCAGTGTTTTAAACTGATAAATTGTTCTTTGTTTGAAAGAAACAGGAAAACAGGTGTAACCCAAAAGCAACCTTGCAAGAAGCAGGTGCAACCAAAAGAAACTGCGTGCATGCTAGAAGCGGCTTTGCAGCGACAACTCCAAAAAGGAAAGTTTCCTCTAAAATTATTTCTCGCATTTACCATTTTCTGAAAATAATTAAAATAAGAAGAAGAAATGATGTTGAAAACAATTCAAACCTAAAGTAGTATAGGGCTTCCAATTCCTAGCTACACCTTTTGCAACATAGGATATTCCAATCCTGAGTTGATTCCAACGTAGGGTCTCCATTCCCTAGTTGATTCCAGTATAACCTGATGCCGGCATAACTCGATGCCAACATAGGATATTCCATTCCTTAGTTGATGCCAACATAGGGTCTCCATTCCCTAGTTGATTCCAGTATAACCTGATGCCGGCATAACTCGATGCCAACATAGGATATTCCATTCCTTAGTTGATGCCAACATAGGGTCCCACTCCCTAGTTGATGCCGGCATAACCCGATGATTTTTCCAACTTAGGATCCCAATCCTTAGTTGATGCCGGCATAACCCGATGACTTTTCCTAACTTAGGATCCACTCCTTAGTTGATGCCGGTATAACCCGATGACTTTTCCAACCTAGGATATTCCATTCCTTAGTTGATGCCAACATAAAGTCCCACTCCCTAGTTGATGCTGGCATAACCCAATGAATTTTCCAACCTAGGATATTCCATTCCTTAGTTGATGCCAACATAACCCGATGATTCTTCCAACATAGGGTCCCACTCCCTAGTTGACACTAGCATAACCTGGTGATCTTTTTCTTGACAATATCATAACCTGTTGATCTTTCCCAGACGCCAGCATAACCTGGTGATCTTTTCCTGACAACATCATAACCTGTTGATCTTTTCCTAACAACAACATAACATGTTGATCTTTTCCAGACGCCAGCATAACCCGGTGATCTCCTTCTTGACAACAACATAACATGTTGATCTTTCCCAGACGCCAGCATAACCTGGTGATATTTTTCTTGACAACAGCATAACCTGTTGATCTTTTCCAGACGCCAGCATAACCCGGTGATCTTTTTCCTGACAACAGCATAACCTGTTGATCTTTTCCCGACGCCAGCATAACCTGGTGATATTCTTCCCGACACCAGCATAACCTGGTCATCTTCTTCCTGACAACAACATAACCTATTGTTCTTTCCCAGACGCCAGCATAACCTGGTCATCTTCTTCCTGACAACAACATAACCTATTGTTCTTTCCCAGACGCCAGCATAACCTGGTCATCTTCTTCCTGACAACAACATAACCTATTGTTCTTTCCCAGACGCCAGCATAACCTGGTCATCTTCTTCCTGACAACAACATAACCTATTGTTCTTTCCCAGACGCCAACATAACCTGGTGATTTTTTTTCCTGAAAACAGCATAACCTGTTGATCTTTTCCTGACGCCAGCATAACCTGGTGATCCTTTTCCCGACAACAGCATAACCTGCTGATCTTTCCCAGACGCCAGCATAACCTGGTGATTTTTTTCCTGACAACAGCATAACCTGGTGATCCTTTTCCTGACAACAACATAACCTGTTGATCTTCTCCTGACGCCGGCATAACCCGGTGATCTTTTTCAGGCAACAACATAACCTGTTGATATTTTCCAACATAGTGTCCTCGTTGATTTTACTTTTAGACACATAGGGTATCCACCCCCTAGTCTACATTCACTCCGGGTACACCATTCCCGACCTTTCATTGCTTTCAATAATAAAATAGTATAGATTTTATTACAATAACTCACAAAAATTTCCTAGTGAAAACTGGGGCAGAAAATTTCGTTCGTTTGTTCTTGATTTTGCGCAGATTACAATTTAGGACAATGGATTAGAGACGACCAAAAGAAGAAGTTTCGATCCAGAATAAAATAAAATAGAGAAAGAGATGTTTGAACCTAAAGTGGAGAAGCGAGGAAGACGTGGACTATTCAGGACGAGATTGAAGTCATCCGTTCTGTATGTCCTGCCTTGATCCGGAGGACGAGAAGATGAAACCAGCATCTACAACTAACCAGCATCTACAGCTAACCAACATCAAGATCCAGGTCAGAGTCAGCGAAAGGACTGGCCAAGATTCAAGACCAAGCCGTAGAATCTACTGATAGGAATCTTGTAACTCGTAGCTGATAGACTTAGTTAATCTTTTTCGTTTTATTACTTTGGTGTAATAAGGAGCTTAACAACAGTAACAGCAGAAACAGCCGCAGTGAAATCACAGTTACCCGGTAGTCCCAGCTACCAAAACTTCCAGAACTACACTGACCTGATTTCTTTATAGCCAAGGATATGTAGGCAACCTTTGAAGCAGGGTTCGGTCAAACTTTCCAAAAAGCGCTTCGCATGGAGTATTTAAACGGGTAAACGTTGTTCATAACTGCTCACTTTGTCTTTGCCCGAAAACTCTTCTTGTTCCGAGCAAAGAGGGGCAACTGTGAGCTTGTAATTTTCACCTATTAAATATTCCTACAAAATTTGATGAATAATTTATTTTATAGATTTTTGTTTGAGTTTCAGTGTTTATTTGTAAATTATTTGCATTGTATGATCATAATTCATCCCTTAAAATTTATAATTTATAAAATAATAACGAAACTATGTTTTAAACTTTTATTATTTGGCATAGTTAGGTTTTGATGATTAGTTGCATAATTTAATCATTTTACTAAGAAAATTACGACATTTGTTCTTTAAATAATCATAGGCATTAAACTAATGGTTTTACTTTTAATTAATTCATTAATTAAGTTATAATTAGACGAAACTAGGTTAAAACTAATTAATACATTTTAGAGTTAATTAGAATTAATTGAAGTAATTAATTAATCTAAGTGTTCTAAAAAGGGTTAAAATCGGACCTGGGCCAATGCACCCAAGCCCAAAATTCTCCTTCCTAATACCAAATACGCCCCAGCCCAATCAAAAATCTGCCCAAATACCCGTCCAGCCAAACGACGCCGTTTTTGCCCAAGTTCAATCTCAACCGTTGATCTGTTTAGATCCAACGGCTAGGAACTATCCACCCAATAATTATAAATATGTCCAAACCCATACCACCCCCTCAAACTCACTCTCCCCTACACCCCCTCATCTTCCCCGTCTCTCTCCTCACCCCCAATCCCCTCGTCGTCCGCCGCCCGAAAATCGCCCGTCGGCGGCGGAGCACCTCCAAAACGCCTCACAATTTCACCAGGCAATCCCCTCCTCCCCTCAACCTCGTTCTACCCTTAGTTTCTCCAAAAACTAACTGCCCAAAATTCCTCAATTTTAAATCTAAAAACCCAGAAATTCCTCAAACTCACATGAGTCAATAGCTATCAACAAAAACTATTGATTTATGTGGGTTTGGCCCATTTCCGAACCCCGCCGGAATCCGACCAAAGTCTGGCGAGCCACCGGAATTCGTTCAAATCGGTTCTAACTAACTGGTAATTCTTAAAACCTTCTCTCCTATGTATTTGAGCATATGATTATATGTTTAGTTTTAATTTGTTATTTTTCTCTGATAAGTACTGACTATGTGAATCAATTAGCCTAAGTGTCAATTTTTCTTAATTGTTCACTTCTCTTTAGATTAGTTCTAGTTGAATTCTCATGATACCCTAAATTTGACTCCTAATTAGGGTTTGCATGTTCCCTTTGACTATATCCCCTCCCTTAGTTTACTTAATTGTGTGCACATTGACATTAGCCATTTAATTATGGTTTCCTAAGTTTGATATTAATTACTTATTTTGTGTATCCGTCGGATTCTAATTTAACATGATTAACATGTTATCTTATCATTATCTTGTTTATAGGTTGATTTTTTTCTGATTTTTAGATTAATAAACTTAGGTTTCATGAACCCTTATACTTCCAAGTCTTCCATTAAATGCTTGATTGTTGGTTTGTTTCGTTGCATACGACTTAACTGACTTTAGTATTATTTTAGGAATTCAGATCTTTATCTTTAACTGTTTCTTACCTTAAAATAGTTTATTAGAATTACTTAATTAGCTTCCACCTTAATCTAATCCTACATGTTTAGGCCTACTCGAATAGTAATCTAGGTTAACCTTGATAGTATTTCCTAAATCCCAGCTATAAAATCATGAATTCAAATGCCCTAAATAAATTACTAATTTTTAATTTAGTCATAGTCTAATCTTGGTCTTTAATTTTGACCCTTAGGTTAGGATGCCCTTTAATCACTTATGTGCGGTGAATCGAATCAGTAATCACACATGTTTAGGGGTTTATTCTGATTTGTTAATAATCTTTTTGATAATTGGCTAACTCAGGCTAATGTTTCCTAAAATAGACAACTAACTCCTAACTTAGATAACTAATTAAGTTTAATTGCTTAATTAATCTAATCACATATTAAGATCACTTGAATGAGCCAAGTTAAAAATAATTCACTTAATCTCACTTGCTTAAGCTAATTTCAAGTCACTATTGAAGAAGTGAAATTTTCAGCTTCTTCATTAGTGCCAATCACCTAATTAGGAAAGAATTAAGCAACTTAATGAATAACCTAACCTTGAATAACTAAAAGGGTAATTTTAAAGGTTATTGCAGGGTAGTTTAGGTATTTTAAATAAAGAATCTTTGTTGTAATAGCTCAAGAAGCTTCTAGAATTAGCATAAAAATCAAAATAAAAAAAAAAAAGTATTAAATCAGATTTTTAGGTGAAAAAACAATAATTTTTCAAAGAGTAAAAAGCTGTAAAATAAAAGAACTTTCTAGAAAAGGGTACAACTATCCTAGCTGTTACAAAGATGCCAAAATAAGATAATAATGGACAGATGTACCTGTACTATTTTCAGATTATGGGATAAGGTATATTCCCAATTGATGCCACCCTTAGGTTGCCTGTATATAGGCTAAGCCATTCTCTGAAATTTACACACACTTCACCACAGATTTTAGGGAGCAGAGACAGATTTTTTACACAAGGAAAAACACAGAAAAAATGACAGACCTGACCACAAATTTTAAGAGAGATTTTTCACAGAATTTACACACACTCACACACTAGAATATCAAAACCTCATGAAGTTGATTCTGGTTTAGTGTTGGGTATTCTGAACAACTAGTTTAGCTGCTGATTTATTTTTGAAGAAACATTCATCTTGGGCTGTAATTTCGAGTCAAAATCCTGATTTTTTCTTGGTTGATTTTCATGGGTTTTATTTGGGCTGATTGCTGTATATCGTTGCTGTATTAAGCTCACAAAAACTTGATTTTCGTGATCTTTATTTGGTCAGTTTTTCTTTATTTTTGTTTTACATTTTTGAGGTATGTAACGTTTATGTTGCATTAAATAATTTTTTTTGTTTGAAATCTTGCTTAAATATTAGTGTTTATATGGGTTTTAGTTATGAACTTCAGCTTCTATGTGTTGATACATGTTTAAATGACATCTTATATATAAGCTTTGGTCTCCTTCTTTCTAGTTTCAATTCTGTTTAGGTGTGCCTTATAATTCAAAACATAATGTTTCCTCTTAATATCTTTTCGTGTATGCTTTATGTGTATTATGGTAGCATCATGGATCTAAATCTGACCACCAGTTGGTCAGATTTTTAGTCCAAAAAATGCATATAGCCACCTGCAAAAATGCAAAGAAAGGAGTGAATGAATCCTGTGATCGAAAGAGGCATTTGATGATACCAAATCAAAGTCAGATTAGTTCTGTTAGTTGTATCTTAGGTAGAAATTTTATTATGTTTTAAAATAGATGTAAAATAAAGATTTGATCAATTTTGTAATAGCATATTATTAGCATCTTGTAAAGAACAAATGTCTATGGGAATTATGTCTTCCCCCACCCTGGTAAAATTTGGACAGTTAGTATATATATGGGCCAAATTCCTATTCAGCCGGCCTTGGAAAAACCCGAAGTTAGGCCTACTGACCCCTTAAGATCAGGGATAAAGAATTGGGCCGGACTAATAAACGGGCCACTAGGGGCTGCCTGACTAGGTTTGGGCCCTGAGCCATCGAGCCTAAGTACAAAACTCAAGTGGCTCCATATTTTATTTAACCATGACGTTAATAGAATCTCAAAGTCTCGTTAATCATGCTATGATCTGTTATTCTGAGATGTTATCCCTACACAAACTGAGTTGGGTAACACCCATATTTCCTTAGGCCGCATCTTTAAATCAAATTAGGACCTCCTTTAGTCTACTGGAGTTAATGGGGTTCAGCATATATATTTACAACAGTTCTCATGATAACTAAAAACAAAGGTTCAAGTTCGTTAGTCAATTTCCTTATTTAAGAACTATAATCTGAAATGATGTTTTTTATCTTGCACATTGTGACTACTTTGTATGATATTTCGTTTGGACTGGTTACTTTCCTCTCCTTCACAAAGGCTAACATAGGGCTGGCCCAATATGCTAATCACAAAATTGGGCCAGATTTAGCAAATGGTCCAAATTCTTCTCTTTAGACTAGTAAACTTCATTTTAGAAGACCTTGAACAAAACATATACTTTGTAGTCTAGACATACCTCTTTCACTCTTAGACTAGTACTACAAACAACTTTGAAAAATAAATGAATAATAGTTTTGCTTCAAATAAACAATTAAATCATCATGACCATATTCATGATTATATAATCTACACTTGGGTTTGCAACTCATGCAAATCGACCACAACTTCAAACTATAATAAAAATCAACACGTTGTAAATTACGAGTGCATTTCATGTGGCGCGTTTACAATGTGTCCAAAAACGGCAAGTGCACGCCATCGTGACTTGTTTCAGAATCATCCATAAATATTAAAAGCGGCTAAAAGTAAGAAGGCTAAAATGCACAATAGGTTTAAAATATGTAAATAATCAGATAATTTAGGCTAAATATCTATAGTTAAGCGACCATGCTAGAACTACGAAATTCGGGAGTGCCTAACACCTTCTCCCGGGTCAACAAAATTCCTTATCCGACTTTCTAGTTCGCAAACATTTTAAACAGAGTCAAAAACTTTCTCGGTTTGGGATATCAAAAATAAATGGTGTTCCGGAACACCGTATAAAATCCGGGTGGCGACTTTGAATTAAATAAAATAATCCCAAATTCGATTATGTCACTTAGATTGGAAAAAACTCCCTTATCCCACCCATACCAGGAAAAAGGAGGTGTGACATCTGCCGCTTCGGTTCTTGAGCCACTAACTATTATTTGCACCGATTCGGGTGCCATAATTGCTTATAAATAGAAGGGGGGGGGGGGATTCCTAGTGATAATTTCGCATTCTTCTTCTTCTTCTTCTTCTTCTTCTTCTTATTCTTCTTCTTCTTCTTCTTCTTCTTCCTCCCTAATTCTTCCACCGTCAACACCTTCCTTTTCTGGCTCCACCACATACAAACCATATGAAAATGACAATTTCGACTCCCAATTCTGATATAGTTTTTGATGCCACCCCGTTATCGGTGGCTATGCCCTCTGGTGGAGGTGGATCCGCGGTTGTGTAAGACGAAAGCTTTCCTACCATAGAGGAGGTTATTCCACGCAACCCCACTTCTAGGAATGACTTCTCAAAAGAGCCTGTTCTAGACCCCGAGCTGGTGTTTTCCAAGATGGGATCAAAGCAGATCTCGACCCTTATATCTAAATACCACATTCCCGCTCGTATTGATATCGTTCCGGCGGGGGATGATGTGATACAGGTTCATCAGCCTGGGTACTGCACGTTCTACACCTATCCCTTCTTGGTAGGCTATACTCTTCCCCTTCTTCCACTAGTAGAAAAATTCTATCATTTTTACAGCGTCTTCCTAGCGCAACTCTCCCCCTACCTTTATAATATTTTCCTCATGTAGACGAAATTCGCGGAGTTGGTCGGCTGCGAAGTCTCCGTTCGTCACCTCCGGCACCCTTTCGCGCTAAGCTTCTATAGAGGTACAATGATTCATCTTTGCCACCATGTAACCAAAGGGTTGGTGGCGGGGATGAACGACAAGGCGAACCGCCGATTTTAGTTCAGCTACTTCTACATCAAAACTGAACACGTGGTGGCGAACCCGTGCGGATTTCCTGAGAAATGGAACTTCAATCGTAAGTATTTTTACTATCTAAAGTATGCTTACTCACCCTTCTTCGTGTTTTTATTGTTTGATTTATTTTCCTTTTGTAGCTGAGAGACGTCCACCTCCCCTGGTTACCGACATTAATGACTAGGTAGCCCGCGTCCTACTTTACACCATGGGGATTCGTGACTAGGAATTCTTCAATAAACGGTTCGGGCCCAAGCCTTCGACAAGTTGGATTTCAGTTTTATAATCATTTCGGCTTCGTTATAGCTTGTTACCATTTACTGTTTCTCTTTGACATGGCTCTCTTTTTGTGTCAGGCCGACGAGCTTCTAAAAAGGAGAAGGCTCCCGTCCCTGCATTCCGCCAGACAGTCACTTCGACCGGAATGCAGTTCGTACTAGCCGAGTCCATATGGAGTGATCAAACTCGAACATGCTATTGGGTGACTCCGGCCCACAGGCGGCTGTTATGTCGGCTGAGACAACTGCCCACCTTGTTTTGTGTCTGATCGACAAGTCATCTCTCAGTGAGGGGAAGGCGGAACCACTGCAAAGGCGGAGAGTAGAGACTGGTAAGGTCAACACTGCCAATTCCGCACCTGAGAGATTGATTGTTTTGGATGCGGAGTCGGCACATCCACTAGGAATTGAGGCTGCTCCCGTGCCGGAGATCGCCACGGAGGAGAGGCCATCGGGGGCAGAAGGGGCCGGCACAAAGGAGGAACATGCACGAGCACCTGAAGTTGGCTCATCATCAGCAAGCTGGAGAGGTAAAACCATCCTCGTAGAAGATGATGGGTCGGGCTACGACATCAACCTCGAGGAGGTACGGGCCTTTGAATAGAGTTTCACCCGAGTTTAAATAAGGACGGAGGGGTCTAACCGAAACATTGTCATCCCCATAGATTATAAACTTTTGGTTAACATAGAACGGGTGGTTCCGACCTTCGTTCCTTTGTGCACGGATTTTGAGAATAAGACGCTGCAATAGCTTAAGGATGCGGACCTATCACCGCGTATCTCCGACATGGACCTCCGAGTAAGTTTTCCTTCCAAGTTTTAAGTTTTTTCACTTCTTTTATGTTGTTTGCCTCTATTGACCCGTATTCTTTTATATACCATACCCTCATTTTGGAGATTGAGCGTGATCGGCGGGAAGAGCAAAGGACTACCCTCTACAAGAAGATGGAATCCAAGTATAGAGAGTACCGTTCTAAGCACTGAACGCTGGTCAACATACTTGGCGAGGACGGCCAATTTTAGACGCTTCATGATGAGTTGAAGCAAAAAGATGAGGAGCTGAGGGAGAAGGATGGTGAGCTCATGAGGACCATCGGTAGGTGTAGCGTGCTTGAAGCGACGCTGAGAGCTAAAGAAGATGATCTCGAGGTTAGCAAGGGAGTGATGGCCGAAAATGCCGACCTTCAGGCTCAGATGGCGTCCTTGAGGGATGAGCTCGAGTAGAGAAAATCTAGGGCCGTCGGCTTGAGGGGCGAGTTAACCGCCAGAGTTGAGGAGTTGGAGTGAGCTGAGAGGGCTTGGATGGTTGCCGTGGAGGAGGCGGCTTCACTAGGAGGTACCCTCCGTGTCTGCAGGTCCGAACGGGCTAGTGAGGCAAAAATGTCAGCGCTAAAGGAAGCGAGGCTTGAAGAGAAGATAGGTGGTTTGGAGGCGGAGCTATCAGAACTGAACGAGCAGATTGCTACCCTAAAAGCCGAGAAGGCGTACCAGCAGACCCAACCACCTACTTCTCATACTTCTACCAATCTCAGTGTGTCACGAGAGTTGTATGAAAAGTGGATTCATGTTGCGGTCCAACTTGATATATAGAGGTCTCTAATGACAGCCGAGAAGGTTTCTAAGGCGGAGTTCGAGGACGCTCGCATCAAGGCACGTGCAGTTCGTGACGCTTGTGGATATGACCCCGGCACGCCCATCATGGACGATGATGAAGATGACTTAGATGGGCTTGCCTCTGATCCTTGGTACGATGATGAGTATGCCGGGACGTTGGTGATGTCGGGGACGATGCGGTGTGAAGTCTTTGTTTGTTTTTGTTTTTTCCTTGGGGGCGTCTTTCAAGACCTTTGTAAGATGTTTTTGGAATGAAATTACTTGAATGGAACAATTTACTTTTTGTTGTGTATTTTCGGCTCCTTTTGCTTTTTTGTGAATGTCTCCCTCTATGAGAGTCCCTGACTTTCAGTTGGTCCGAACGCCATCGGTTGTTAGACATTCGATTAAAGTGGAATATAACTTGATTCGAACGAGGTCGAATGTTATTCTTGAAAAATAATTCGAGTGAGGTCAAATATAAGTTAATTCGAACGAGGTCGAATATAAGTTAATTCTAACTATGTCAGCTATAAGTCAATTCGAACGATGTCGAATGCGGACTTGAAAAATAATTCGAGTGAGGTCGAATGTAAGTTAATTCGAACGAAGTCGAATATAAGTCGATTCGAACAATGTCGAATGCATACTTGAAAAATGATTCGAGCGAGGTCGAATCTAAGTTAATTCGAATGAGGTCGAATATAAGTCGATTCTAACGATGTCGAATGTGGACTTGAAAAATTATTCGAGTGAGGTCGAATGTAAGTTAATTCGAATGAGGTCGAATATAAGTCGATTCGAACAATGTCAAAAGCGGACTTGAAAAATGATTTTAGCGAGGTCGAATGTAAGTTAATTCGAACGAGGTCGAATATAAGTCGATCCGAACAATGTCGAATGCGGACTTGAAAAATGATTCGAGCAAGGTCGAATGTACATTTCTTGTGTTGGCATGATGTGTAAACTTGGTGGATTCATGTAAGAATGTCATATATTGCTTTGTTTATTCATTCGTTGGAGAGTTTTACATGTTTATGCTCAGTTCGTACATACATTCGAGGAGTCCCAGGCTATCTAGTCCCTTCATCGGTCGGCCTGGAGAAGTAGCTGATAGGCCAGGTGATGAACTTGACACTTAAACTTCGATACGCCTTCTTCGTCTCCTCATTAAAATCCTCCCCGAGAAAACCCAATTGGGACAAAACTTGGGTGAGGAAAAAAGAGTACGACTTGGGGGACGTCCATCTTCAGAAGTTTAAGTATTTGAGGTGGGCGACGTTCCAATTGTTTGGCAGTAGTTTTCCCTCCATTGTTTCTAGCGGAATGACCCTTTATTTGCCGCTGCCGTGATTTTGTATGGGGCATCCCAATTGGTTCCCAGTTTTCCTTGTTGTGGGTATTTGCTCGCTTGTGTTTTGGCTTTGAGTACATAGTCTCCGACTTTGAGCGGCCTGACTTTGGCTTTTTTGTTGTAGTACCATTATGCTTGCTGCTATTGAGCTATGATTCTTATGTAGGCCTTGTCTCTCTGCTCTCCAGCTTCATCGAGGTTTTGCCTTCTGCTCTCATTGTTACTTGGCCCGCTCTCATGGGAGTATCTCAAACATGGTTCACCGACTTCGTTTGGTATTACTGCATCAATCCATAGACTAGTGAATATGGCGTTTATCTTGTTTTTGGCATGGAGCGATATGCCCATAGCACTTCAGGTAGTAGTTCCGGCCACAGTCCCTTGGTGTTCTCAAGATTTTTTTTTTCATGATGTTCAATATTGTTTTGTTGGAGGATTCCGCCTACCCGTTGCCTGCAGGATGATATGGCGTGGAGAGTATTCTTTTGATGTGCCATTTCTAGAAAAATTCGACGGTCTTTTTTCCCGTGAACTGGGGTCTGTTGTCACAACTGATTTCTTTGGGGATGCCGAAGTGGCATATGATGTTTCTCAATATGAATGTGATAACTTCCTGTTCGCGTATTTGGGAGAATGCACATGTTTCTACCCACTTGAAAAAATAGTCAATTAAAACCAAAAGAAATCATACATTACCTCGTCCCGCGGAAAGGGGTCCGACGATGTCTATTCCCCATTTGATGAAAGGCCAAGGCGAGGTGACTAAGTGGAGGTGCTCGCCCTCTTGGTGAATCATGGGGGCGTATTTTTGGCATTGCTCGCACCTCCTAACGAAGTCGGCAACCTCTTTTTTCATGGTAGGCCAGTAGTAACCCACTCGTATGAGGCATCTGACGAGGTCTCAATTGCCGGTGTGGGCTCCATAGTGGCCTTCATGTACTTCTTCGAGGACGCGTCTCGTTTGGTTTTGTCCTAGGCATTTTTCTAGGGGACCGCCAAACGTTCTTTTGTATAAGTCATTGTCGATAATGTTGTACCTGGCTGACTGCATTCAAAGCTTCTTGGCTTCTTTTTGTCGGATGTGAGCACTCCGTCTTGCAAATATGATATAATACAATTGCGCTAGTCCTAAGTCATGTTTATAGTGCGTACTTCGACTTGGTCTATTGACGAATGGAGGAGCGTGACCACGTTCTCTTTTCTTCTTATGTTCTTGGTAGCCGCTGCCAGTTTGGGAAGGCCGTCTACCTCGATGTTATGTGCCAGAGGTATCTGGTCGAGTTGGCGTTCGTCAAACTCGGGCAGTAGCTTGAAAATCTCGGCCTGATATTTTTGTTGCCTTTGTTCTTTGATTTGGAAAATACATGTGAATTTATTGACGATGAGTTTTGAGTCACATCAGAGGATGACCTACCGTGCTCTATATTTGAGACCCGGCCTCCTACTCGGCCTCATTGTTAGTCATATCGGGGCACCGTATGGACTAGCGGATGACTTTGCCTGTCGAGACCTCGAGTACGAGTCCCAGTCCATATCTTGACGCGTTGGAGGTGCCATCGGTGTACAAAGCCCATAGGTCGGGTAACTTGGGGGAAGTACTGGAGGCTTCTCGTTCGACCTTAGGCATTATTTTGGCGCTGAAATCGGTGATGAAGTCAGCGAGTACTTGCGACTTTATCACTGTTCGCGGCTGATATGTTATATCGTGCTCACTTAAATCGATGGCCCACTTAGCCAACCTACCCCACAACTCGGGTTTATGTAGGATTCTTCTTAGGGGAAAAGTCGTGACCACCGATATGGGATGACATTGGAAATAAGGTCTAAGCTTTCGTGAAGCTACAACTAATACCAGGGCTAGCCTTTTGAGGTAGGGATGCATCGTTTCGGCGTCGACTAGAGTTTCGCTAATGTAGCAGATTGGAGATTGCGTACCTTTGTTTTCACGAACCAAGATTGCGCCTACTGCAACGTCAGATACAACTAGGTAGATTAGGAGATGTTTGTCGAGTTCTACCTTGATGAGCAGCGGGGGCGAGGACAAGTATGCCTTTAATTCTCTTAGGGCATTGACGCACTCGGAATTCCACTGGAGTCCGTTGTCCTTCTTGAATATGCTGAAGTATTTGTGGCATTTTTCAGAGGATTGTGAGATGAACCTCAACAGGGCGGCTATACAGCCAGTCAGCTTTTGCACTTGCTTCTTGTTGGTCAGATTTTTAGATATTCCCTCTATAGCCTTGATTTTGTCGGGATTAACCTCAATGACCCTCTACGACACCAGAAAGTCGAGTAACTTTACCGAGGTCACGCAGAAGGTGCATTTCTCAGGTTTCAGCTTCATGCCGTATCACTTAAGTATGTCGAAGGCTTCCCTCAGGTGGTCGATGTGGTCCTCTTTTCTTTTTGACTTGACCAACATGTCGTCCATGTAAACTTCCATCATTTTGCCGAGTTGCTCTTTGAACATCTTGGTTACCAGCCTCTGATAGGTTGCCCCTGTGTTTTTCATCCCGAACGACATGACTCTATAGCAGTATGTCCCTTGGTGGGTGATGAAAGTGATTGTTTCCTAGTCCTCCTCCTCCATGAGGATTTGGTTGTAGCCTGAATAGGCTTCCAAGAAACATAACAGTTCGTGCCCCGCTGTTGCATAAATGAGTTGATCAATATGAGGTAACGAAAATGAGTCTTTCGGGCAGGCCTTGTTTAAATCCGTGAAATCCACGCACATGCGCCATTTTTCGTTTTTCTTTTTCACCATGACCACATTGGAAACCCATTGGGGATACTTTGGCTCTCTAATAGAACCGCTGGCGAGCAAATTTTCTACCTCTTCGCGGATGTTATCGTTGATTGCGACATTGAATTTTCTTCTGATTTGCTGTACCGGGGGGGGGGGGGGG
>ML250865.1:0-40541 GCA_005239495.1 Nicotiana undulata | reverse complement strand
GGGGGGGAGGGGGAGAGGGGGTGGTAAGACGGTCGTTCTGGTGTACGGATGGTGCCTGTCACGATTGATGCATGTACCTACATGGTCCCTTCTACCGTCGTTTTGACGGTCTTTCCTCGACTCCATCTGGACAGACGTCAATCGCTGAGTCGGTCCGTTAAGGTCGTCCTCGTCCGCTCTTACTTCGCCGCAGTATGCATTGTGTATTTCCTCCCAGGTAGTGGGGGTATTTCATAAGTCTGCTTAATAGTTTTCTAGTTGCCCTCGACCCGTTCCTATTTAACCCATTCTGGATAGCCGCTACCGCCATTCCCTCTGACACATTCGGAAGGCTCATTCTTACTCCGTTGAACCAGGCGAGGAAGTCCTTGAGTCCCTCGCCGGGCGATTGTTTAATGTCAAATATATCATTCACCCTGTCTTCTTCTTTCTTGGCCCCGGCATGGGCGGTGACGAACTTCTCGGCTATTTCCTTGAATGTTTCTATGGAACATGCTAGTAATTGTGAGTACTATGTTAGGGCTCCCCCTGTCAGGGTTTCGCCGAACATTTTCAGGAGTACCGATGGAAGTTTTTCTTTCGTGAGGTTATTGCTTTTTACTGCTGTGACGTAATGGATGATGTGGTCTTCAATATTTTTTTCACAGCCGACAGATCTTCCTCCGTCGTAGATGTAGAGGATCCCTTCCCATGAGAAGCGGTAATGCTCCCATGAGGGGGGGAGGGGGAGTCACTCCGCCTGGGTGAGGCGTTTGGCGTCACGTTCTCCTCACCATCTCTACTAACCTCGTTGATGGTGCTTAGGAGGTTAGTAGTGACGCCCACCACTGCTCCTAATCTTTCCTCTCCTTTTTTCCATTGTTAGTTCGTGCAAAGCAATAAAAAAGAAGCTTTGTCGTTGTTTTCTTTTAGATTTAGAAAGAACTAAAATTTTAACTAGAAAATCCCCACAGACGGCGCCAAATAGTTTGACCAAAAGGTTTTAAGCCTTTTTGTTAAACTAATTAAATAAGAAGATAATTGGCAAATCCTAGTTAAATATATTAAATCCTAAATCTGATGTTTGAATATTTTAGTGATATGTGACCGTGTCCAGATTAATAAATATCGAGTAAATTCTCAATGATTGTCAATGAATATAAGGATAAAAGCATGCAATAAATGTTATAAATGCCAATAAATGTAACAACAACAACAAACCTAGTATGATCCCAACACGTGGGGTCTGGGGAGGGTAGTCTGTACGCAGACCTTACCCCTACCTAATACAGGTAGAGAGGGTGTTTCCAATAGACCCTCGGCTCAAGAAGGGCAAGAAGAATAAGAAGAAAGCAAGGAAGGAAGAAAGAAGGAAGAGAAGAAAAAGGGAGATATAAATGATAAGTAGTACCAAATAATATCAACGGGGAATACAATACCTGAGGCGAAAAAAACCACATAACGTAATACAGTATAAGAATATGAAGGGACATACATGCTACTAAGACTATCGTGAACAACTAAAAACTACCCACTAACCTTGTACCTTAATCCTTGACCTCCACACCCTCCTATCAAGGGTCATGTCCTCAGTGAGCAGAAGCAACACCATATCCTGTCTAATCACCTCTCCCCAATACTTCTTAGGCTACTTCGACCTCTTCTAATGTGATGACCCAAAAGGTCATCTTATGTAAATTTAATTATGACTGTGTTTCGAGGCCCCGAAAGCCTCCGTAAATCTCACTTCGATGTGCGTGCGCAGCCCGGGTGTGTAGCCTGAAAGCCTTTATGTGGAAACTTGATAAAGAGTTGAATTTATGATAATTAATTAAATAAAGTTTACTTTGGTCAACATTTTTGGTAAACGGACCCGGATCCGTGATCTGACGGTCCCGGAAGGTCCACAGAAAATTATGGGACTTGGGCGTATGCCCGGAATCGAATTTCGAGGACCCAAGTCCGAGAAATGAATTTTTAAAGAAAATTATTTTCTTAAAATAATGAAGGCTTATGAAAATGAACCTTGATGTGAAACCTGTGCTGCCGGTCCCGTATTATGGGTCCGAAGCTCGAAACAGGTTCAATATGTGTTATTTAAGTTATTTGTGAAATTTGGGTAAGAAACAAACTTGATTTGACGGTTTTCGGATCAAAATGGAAAATTTAGAGTTAGTGAAGTTTTGAGAATTTTCATAGAACTTGAAATTTGGCTTCGAATGTGTTTTTATGCTACCGAGGTCTGAATTCAATTCCGAGACCGGGAATAGTTCCGTTATGTCATTTGTGACTTGTTTGCAAAATTTGAAGTCATTCCGAGTAGTATAGACCCACTCGGTGCGTTGAAGTGAATTCTAGAATTTCTTAAGTTCTTAAGTTGATTCAATTTGGTTTTAGGGTTGAATTTTAAGTTTCGTTGTTGTTTTTCATGTTTCGGAAGTTCGAGAGAGTCTGTATCATGAATACAGACTTGTTGGTGTCTTTGAACGGTTCCCGAGGGGCTCGGGTGAATTTCGGACCCCTAGGAGTTAACTCCAAAACACCAGAATTTTTTCAATCTGGTTTTCTTCAGTGCGTTTGCAGGCAATCAGCTGCGATCACACAAGAGGTTGGACCTGGGGTGGGAAATCGCACAGGGTATGTATTGACTGGCCCTTTTGTTCTCCGCGATCGCAGCCCTCAGCCCCCGCGATTGCACAAGGCTGCCTACCCCTCCCCCCCTGCCTGCTACTCTTTGCGATCGCCAACCTTCAGCTGCGATCGCAGTGTGCTTCTTGAAGGCCCTGGGCAATTGCCCTGTGCGAACGCACTGGCCCAGCTGCGATCGCATAGTACAAGCAGCTGGGCAGTGTATTTTAATACGGGACCCAGCCCATTTTTCCTCCATTGTCATCTTCCTCCTCAAGGTTTTGAAAGCAATTCAAGAGGGTGTTCCACCATAGTCATCAAGGTAAGTTAATTCCTTAGTTTTCATGATTTTAACATCAATTCCTAATGAAATTCCCTTCTAATTATCCTAAAAAATCATAGAAATTGATAGAAATTTAGGGATTTTGGGAAATTATGAATTACTCATTTTTTACATGAATTCTAGAAGGACTTGCATAATTAATATCCTTAGACTTCGGGTAATTGATTCCTTCAAAATATTTCGAAATCTGAACGTGTGGGCCCGGGGTCGAAATTCCAAAAACCTTCAAGAATGCTTAATTTTAGAATTTCTTGTTAATTCTCCTTCTTGGAACTGAAATTGATTCAATTATACCATGTATGCTAGTTGTGAGCCGTCGAGAGTAGATTTCGGAGATTCGGGCGCATCCTTGATCCGAGGGGTGATATCGTCACGAGGTGAGTCTCCTTTCTAACCTTGTAAGAGGGAAATTGTCCCCATAGGTGTTATATGTGTTGTATGTTTGTATTTGGGGGCTACGTGCGTACCTTGTGACGAGAGTCCGTACGTAGAGACTACTATTGTTATGTCCGGGTAGTGTAGGACCACATCATGCCATGTATTCTGCTTTAAATTGAAGTATATGCTTAAATTCATGTTTGATATACTACTATCTCCCTGAGCTTTCATTTACTTAATAATTGGGAAGGATTGTGATGAATTGAACCTTACATTTGTGTGTGCATGATATCCGCCTCGTAATTTACATTCCGCGAGCGGAATATGGTTTCCTTCACTCTTACAAGAGCGGGCCGTGCGCCAAGGCGGATTTATAGTGCACTCTCGGTACGGGTCGGTCGATCCCGACAGTGCACAGCGATTTATTTGAGAATGCACTTATGGTACAGGCCGGTCAATCCCCGACAGTGCATGGACGAAGTTAGATTATGATACAGTGTGATTACATTGATAGACGCACTTACGGTACGGGTCGGTCGATCCCCGACAGTGCGTAGTTGGACTCTTGGTAAGCATGCACTCATTGTACGGGCCGGTAGATCCCCGATAGTGCATAGATCTTCTTGATATGATTACGTTATAAGCATGCAATCATGGTACGGGCCGGTCGATCCCCGGCAGTGCATAGCTATTCTTCCTCCTGACTCTAGCCGGTTGCTTTACACTTATGTGCGCATGACTGTTTTGGGTGCCGAATTCCTGATTTATAACGTGACAGGTGGATGGGAGAAGAGACACAGAAGTTGATACCGCTTTCAATATTTATTTGGAAACTCTGTATTCTCTTTAAAATTGGGGTGCATTGATAACATGTCTACTGTTTTCCTTACATCCTGNGATTAGACGGGATACTCACTGGGTACATATTTATATATGTACTCATGCTGCACTTTCTTTTCTTCTGTACTTGATTGTACAGGTCCGGAGGCTGGTATTTCGGATTATCAGGCCGGAGCAAGGTATTGACTGACTGACTATACTTCACGGTGAGCTTCTCCTCTTGATGACTTCCTGGCAGCACCCTGGAGTTTTCTTTTGTCATATTCTCTGTCTATTTCATTCAGACTGAGACTCTGTATATATTTTAGTCATTGTATATTCAAGTAGTTGCCCGTGACACTCGTGACACTAGTTCCTGGAGCACACGTAGTGTATATTTTGGGTTGTTGGCTGTACATATGTTATGCGACATGCCTATTGGTTGGTTTTCCGCACTTGTAGTTTTATTTCACATCACCCGCCATTATCATGTTTATATCTGTTTAAAATTGGTTAAAAGATGAAATTTGCGTAACTGGGGATGGTAACACTTAATGTTTCTATATTGGCTAGCCTAACCTCGTTGTTGGGCGCCATCGCGACCTGAATCGAGATTTGGGTCGTGACAACGTGGTATCAGAGCCTTAGGTTCACGTAGTCTCACGAGTCACGGGCAAACCCAGTAGATTCTTGCAGATCGGTACGGAGACGTCTATACTTATCTTCAGGAGGCTATAGGTTGTTAAGAAACTCCTCCTTGTTCATATCCTACCGTGCAATCTATGATGTACTCAAATTTGATCTTCTACTCTCTCACAGATGGTGAGGACGCGTGCTGCTCATGTTCCTAATCCAGGGGAGGCCGCTACCCCCGCCGCTCGAGGTTGTGGTATGGGCAGGGGTAGGGATCCTTTTCGAGGTAGGGGACGAGGGCGTCCTAGAGCTGTACCAGTTGCACCGCTTGAGGATCCTATTATCGAGGAGCATGATGATTTGCCTCCAGTTGCTCCTGCTCCAGCGGATTTTATGACGACACCAGGCTTCCAGGAGGTCATGGGCCGCATGTTGAGATTTATGGACACTATGTCCCAGGCAGGCGTACTTCCGGCAGGCCCTGCTACTTCCCAGGCGGGAGGGGGAGTTCAGACCCCTACCGCTCAGGCCACCGGACAGGCAGCAGCACATCACACTCCGGGTACACCACCCGTGGGTGGAGTTCAGCCTATAGTAGCACAGCCAGATCCGAGGCCAGTCGCAGAGGGTGACCAACAGAAGATGCTGGATAGATGGACCCGGCTTCGCCCTCCAGTCTTCGGGGGTGAGAGGGGTGAGGATGCCCAGGATTTCATTGACAGGTGCAGGGACAAACTGCACAATATGAGGATATTAGAGTCACATGGGGTAGACTTCACCACATTTCAGCTTGAGGGTAGAGCTCGCCGTTGGTGGCAGTCATATGTTCTTAGTAGGCCAGCGGATTTTCCGCCTGTCACTTGGGGTCAGTTCACCCAGCTATTATTGGATAGGTACATCCCGCCTTCTGAGAGGGAGGAGCTTCGGGGCCAGTTTGAGAGGTTGGAGCAGGGACAGATGTCTGTGACGGATTATGAGGCGAGGTTTTCAGAGTTATCTCGCCATGATATCATGATATTGCCCACTGATGCAGAGAGAGTCCGACGGTTCTTGGCAGGCTTACATCCAGGCATCGGGACCTCCATGGCCAGAGAGGTTGATATGGGTACCCCCTACCAGCTTGTAGTCAAGATAGCTCGACGGATTGATTGAGGGTTACCGTGCGAGGAGTAGGGAGCAGGGTCAGCAGGACAAGAGGGCCAGGTTTGCAGGTGACTTCAGGGGTGCTCCAGCCAGGGGCAGTGGTCAGTTCGGAGGTAGTCAGTTCAGCAGGCCTTCCTATTCAGCACCTCCACTACCTCCTAGGGTTGTTCCAGCCAGGCCTCAGTTTAGTGCCATGCCAGAGCGCTCTTATCATCCTCCAGCTATCCAGAGTGCACCCAGTGGTTACTCCAGTCGTCAGAGATCCTCCGGTTCCTATCTCAGTGCCATGCCAGATGATTCTTACCGCCCTCCGGCTATTCAGGGTTCTTCTTCTTCTTTAGGACAACACGCTACGACGCCTAGAGGTTGTTTCGAGTGTGGGGAGTTGGGCCACATGATCAGGCAGTGTCCCAGGTATTGGGGCAAGGCCGTGTAGTAGAGTCACCAGCCTATGATTTCAGCACCTGCAGCAAGACCACCTAGGGGTGGGGGTCAGGTTGGCAGGGGTCGTCCTAGAGGGGGAGGCCAGTCAGGAGGGGGTCAGTCAGCTCCAGCTCGTTCTGGGGGAGCTCAGTCATCAGGTGCTTCAGCCAGATTCTATGCTATTCCGGCCAGATCAGACGCAGTGGCCTCAGACGCCGTGATTACGGGTATCATCTCAATCTGTGGTAGAGAGGCTTCAGTACTATTCGATCAAGGATCCACCTATTCATATGTTTCAGTATTATTTGCTCATTTCCTGGATGTTCCTCGTGAGTCTTTGGGTTCTCCCTTGTATGTGTCCACTCCTGTGGGAGACTTCGTAGTGGTAGACCGGGTCTACCGATCTTGTGTGATTGCTTTCTGTGGGCTTGAGACCAAAGCCAACCTGTTATTTCTTGATATGGTTGATTTCGAGGTTATTTTGGGCATGAATTGGCTATCTCCTTATCATGATGTATTGGATTGCCATGCCAAGACAATTACATTAGCCATGCTTGAGTCGCCGAGGTTAGAGTGGAGGGGTTCTTCAGTTAGTGCCTTCAGCCAGGTCATTTCCTTTATGAAAGCTCGGCATATGGTCGAGAAGGGGTGTTTAGCCTACTTTGCTTATGTTCGGGACACCACCGCCGAGTCTCCTACCATCGATTCAGTTCCTGTCGTTCGAGAGTTTCCGGATGTGTTTCCTTCAGACCTTCCAGGCATGCCTCTAGATCGAGCTATAGATTTCTGCATTGACTTGGCTCTAGATACTCAGCCTATCTCTATTCCCCCGTATCATATGGCACCTAGGGAGCTAAAGGAGTTGAAGGAGGAGCTTGAGGAATTGTTGGCCAAGGGGTTTATCAGTACGAGTGTGTCGCCGTTGGGTGCTCCAGTCTTATTTGTAAAGAAGAAGGATGGGTCTATGCGGATGTGCATTGATTACCGCCAGCTGAATAAAGTGACCATCAAGAACAAGTATCCTCTGCCATGCATTGATGATTTGTTTGACCAGTTGCAGGGGGCTCGAGTGTTTTATAAGATAGATCTGAGATCGGGTTATCACCAGCTGAAGATTCGGGCTTCTGATGTTCCGAAGACCGCTTTTCGCACCAGATATGGCCATTATGAGTTTCTAGTGATGTCCTTTGGCTTGACTAATGCCCCAACAACATTTATGGACTTGATGAATAGGGTATTCAGGCCGTATATCGACTCCTTCATTAATATTTTCATTGATGATATATTGATCTACTCACGGAGCTTAGTTGAGCACGAGCAACATTTGAGAGTTGTGCTTCAGACCTTGCGAGAAGAGAGTCTATATGCTTAGTTCTCCAAGTGCGAGTTCTGATTGGAGTCTGTGGCATTTTTGGGGCACGTGGTGTCCGGAAAGGGTATCAAGGTTGATCCGCAGAAGATTGAGGCAGTTCAGAGTTGGCCACGTCCCACTTCAACTTCAGAGATCAAGAGTTTTCTGGGTTTAGCAAGTTATTACCGTCGATTCGTGGAGGGGTTCTCCTCTATTGCCGCTCCATTGACTAGATTGACTCAGAAGAATGCCCTGTTTCGATGGTCCGATGATTGTGAGGAGAGATTTTAGAAGCTTAAGTCAACATTGACGTCAACACCAGTTCTTTCATTGCCTTTTGAGTCAGGGGTGTATACTGTATATTGTGATGCCTCACGTGTCGGGTTGGGATGTGTGTTGATGCAGGATGGCCGGGTAATGGCTTATGCTTCGCGCCAGCTGAAGGTTCATGAAAAGAATTACCCGGTGCACGACTTGGAGTTGGCGGAGATAGTTCATGCTTTGAAGATATGGCGGCATTATTTGTATGGTGTATATTGTGAGGTCTATACTGACCACCGCAGCCTGCAGTACTTTCTTAAACAGAGGGACCTTAATTTGAGGCAGCGAAGATGGCTTGAGTTGTTAAAGGACTATGATCTCACTATTCTGTATCACCCAGGCAAGGCGAATGTAGTAGCAGATGCTTTGAGCAGGCGAGCAGCGAGTATGGGTAGTTTGGCCTACATTGCAGCAGAGGAGATACCTTTAGCCTTGGACATTCAGTCCTTGGCCAATCGCCTGGTAAGATTGGACCTTTTAGAGCCTCGTCGAGTTCTGGCTCATGTGGTTGCTCAGTCTTCATTATTGGGAGAGATTAAGGCTCGACAGTTTGATGATCCACGTCTGGCAGAGCTTCGGAATACGGTGGTCCAGGGCAGGGCCAAGGAGGTTACCTTAGGCGAGGATGGGGTTATGAGACTCCAGGGCCGATTGTGTGTTCTTGATGTTGATGGCCTGAGGGAGAAGATTCTAGCAGAGGCGCACAATTCTCGGTATTCAGTTCATCCAAGAGCGACGAAGATGTATCGTGATTTGAAGCAGCATTTCAGGTGGAGGCGGATGAAGAAGGATATTATTCAGTATGTGGCCAGGTGTCTAAATTGTCAGCAGGTTAAGTACGAGCATCAGAGGTTAGGAGGCTTGTTCCAGCATACCCATTCCTGAGTGGACATAGGAGCGCATCACCATGGACTTCGTGGTTGGGTTGCCTCGGACTTTGCGGAAGGTTTACGCGGTTTGGGTCATTGTGGATAGATTGACCAAATCAGCGCATTTCATTCCCGTGGCTACTACTTATGCTACAGAGAGGCTGGCTCAGATTTACCTTCGAGAGATAGTTCGGTTGCATGGTGTACCGGTGTCTATCATTTTGGATTGAGGTCCTCAGTTCACTTCGCACTTCTGGAGAGCTTTGCACAGCGAGATGGGTACTCAGATAGACCTTAGTTCAGCATTTCACCCTCAGACTGACGGCCAGTCAGAGCGTACATTTCAGATTTTGGAGGATATGCTCAGGGCTTGTGTGATTGACTTTGGAGGTCAGTGGGACCAGTTCCTACCGTGGCGGAGTTTGAATACAATAATAGTTATCAGTCCAACATCGATATGGCTCCATTTGAGGCTTTATATGGTCGGCGATGTCGTTCTCCTATCGGGTGGTTTGAGCCTGGCGAGGCCAAGTTATATGGCACAGACTTGGTGAGAGATTCCTTGGAGAAGGTGAAGGTTATTCATGAGAGGCTCCGCACAACTCAGTCTAGACAGAAAAGCTACGCAGATCAGCGGGCACGTGATATAGCATTTATGGAGGGAGATAAGGTTATGTTGAAGGTTTCTCTGATGAAGGGCGTCATGAGATTTGGGAAGAAGGGCAGGATGAGTCCCAGGTTTATAGGCCCTTTCGAGGTGTTGAGGCGGATCGGAGAGGTTGCCTATGAGCTTGATTTACCTCCAGCCTTATCAGGAGTTCATCAAGTTTTTCACGTATCCATGCTTCGGAGGTATCACGCTGACTTCTCGCATGTGGTTTATTTCAGCACCATTCAGTTAGATGAGAAGTTGGGCTATAAGGAGGAGCCAGTTGCTATTATTGATAGGCAGGACCGCCAGTTGAGGTCCAAGATAGTTTCTGCGGTTAAGGTCCAGTGGAGGGGCCAACCAGTCAATGAGGCGACCTGGGAGTCCGAGGAGGGCATGCAGAGCATGTATCAACAGCTATTAAGCAATTCAGGTACGATGCTACGTCCATTCGAGGACGAACGTTTGTTTTAGAGGGGGAGATTGTGATGACCCAAAAGGTCATCTTATGTAAATTTAATTATGACTGTGTTCCGAGGCCCCAAAAGCCTCTGTCAATCTCACCTCGATGTGCGTGCGCAACCCGGGTGCGTAGCCGGGAAGCCTTTATGTGGAAACTTGATAAAGAGTTGAATTTATGATAATTAATTAAATAAAGTTGACTTTGGTCAACATTTTTGGTAAACGGACCCGGATCCGTGATCTGACGGTATCGGAAGGTCCGTAGAAAATTATGGGACTTGGGCATATGCCCGGAATCGAATTCTGAGGACCCAAGTCCGAGAAATGAATTTTTAAAGAAAATTGTTTTTTGAAAATAATAAAGGCTTATGAAAATGAACGTTGATGTGAAACCTGTGCTGCCGGGACCGTATTATGGGTCCGGAGCCCGGAACAGGTTCAATATGTGTTCTTTAAGTTATCTGTGAATATTGGTAAGAAACAGACTTGATTTGACGGGTTTCGGATAAAAATGGGAAATTTAGAGTTAGTGAAGTTTTGAGAATTTTCATAGAACTAGAAATTTGGCTTGGAATGTGATTTTATGCTACCGAGGCCCGAATGCAATTTCGAGACCGGGAATAGTTCCGTTATGTCATTTGTGACTTGTCTCCAAAATTTGAAGTCATTCCGAGTAATATAGACCCGTTCGGTGCATTGAAGTGAATTTTAGAATTTCTTAAGTTCTTAAGTTGATTCAATTTGGTTTTGGGGTTGAATTTTAAGTTTCGTTGTTGTTTTTCATGTTCCGGAAGTTCGAGCGAGTCTGTATCATGAATACAGACTTGTTGGTGTCTTTGAACGTGGTCTCGAGTGAGTTTCGGACCCCTCCAGAATTTTTTTCTATATGGTTTTCTTTAGTGCGTTTGCAGGCATTCAGTTGCGATCGCACAAGAGGTTGGACCTGGGGTGGGAAAATGACCTGTGCGATCGCACAGGTCTATCCGCGATTGCACAGGGTATTTTTTGACTGGACCTTTTGTTCTCCGTGATCGCACAAGGCTGCCTTCCCCCCTGCCTGCTACTCTTTGCGATCGCCAGCCTTCAGCTGCGATCGCACTGTGCTTCTTGAGGGCCCTGGGCAATTTCCCTGTGCGCACGCACTGGCCCAGCTGCGATCGCATAGTACAAGCAGCTGGGCAGTGTATTATTATATGGGACCCATCCCATTTTTCCTTCATTGTCATCTTCCTCCTCAAGGTTTTGAAAGCAATTCAAGAGGGTGTTCCACCATAGTCATCAAGGTAAGTTAATTCCTTAGTTTTCATGATTTTAACATCAATTCCTAATGAAATTCCCTTCTAATTATCTTAAAAATTCATAGAAATTGATAGAAATTTAGGGATTTTGGGAAATTATGAATTACTCATTTTTGCCATGAATTCTAGCAAGGACTTGCATAATTATGATCCTTAGACTCCGGGTAATTGATTCCTTCAAGAATTTTCGAAATCCGAACGTGTGGGCCCGGGGTCGAAATTCCAAAAACCTTCAAGAATGCTTAATTTTAGGATTTCTTGTTAATTCTCCTTCTTGTAACTAAAATTGAGTCAATTATACCATGTTTGGCTAGTTGTGAGCCATCGAGAGTAGATTTCGGAGATTCGGGCGCATCCTTGATCCGAGGGGTGATATCGTCACGAGGTGAGTCTCCTTTCTAACCTTGTAAGAGGGAAATTGTCCCCATAGGTGTTCTATGTGTTGTATGTTTGTATTTGGGGGCTACGTGCGTACCTTGTGACGAGAGTCCGTACGTAGCGACTACTATTGTTATGTCCGGGTAGTGTAGGACCACAACATGCCATGTATTCTGCTTTAAATTGAAGTATATGCTTAAATTCATGCTTGATATACTACTGTCTCCCTGAGCTTTCATTTACTTAATAATTGGGAAGGATTGTGATGAATTGAACCTTACATTTGTGTGTGCATGATAGCCGCCTCATAATTTACATTCCGCGAGCGGCATATGGTTTCCTTCACTCTTCCAGGAGCGGACCGTGCGCCACGGCGGATTTATATGCACTCTCGGTACGGGCCGGTCGATCCCCGACAGTGCACAGGGATTTATTTGAGAATGCACTTATGGTACAGGCCGGTCGATCCCCGGCAGTGCATGGAAGAAGTTACATTATGATACGGTGTGATTACATTGATTGACGCACTTACGGTACGGGCCGGTCGATCCCCGACAGTGTGTAGTTGGACTCTTGGTAAGCATGCACTCATGGTACAGGTCGTTCGATCCCCGACAGTGCATAGCTCTTCTTGATATGATTACGTTATAAGCATGCACTCATGGTACGGGCCGGTCGATCCCCGACAGTGTGTAGTTGGACTCTTGGTAAGCATGCACTCATGGTACGGGCCGGTCGATCCCCGGCAGTGCATAACTATTCTTCCTCCTGACTCTAGTCGGTTGCTTTACACTTATGTGCGCATGACTATTTTGGGTGCCGAATTCCTGATTTATGACGTGACAGGTGGATGGGAGGAGTGACAGGGAAGTTGATACCGCTTTCGATATTTATTTGGAAACTCTGTATTCTCTTTAAAATTGGGGTGCATTGATTACATGTCTACTGTTTTTCTTACATCTTGCTTTACATTATTACTGTTGGACCTTAGTGAGTATCGAGTCGACCTCTCGTCACTACCTCTTCGAGATTAGACGGGATACTCACTGGGTACATATTTATATATGTACTCATGCTGCACTTTCATTTCTTCTGTACTTGACTGTACAGGTCCGGAGGCTGGTATTTCGGATTATCAAGCCGGAGCTAGGTATTGACTGACTGACTATACTTCACGGTTAGCTGCTCCTCTTGGCGACTTCCTGGCAGCACCCTGGAGTTTTCTTTTGTCATATTCTCTGTCTATTTCATTCAGACCTAGACTCTGTATATATTTTAGTCATTGTATATTCAAGTAGTTGCCCGTGACACTCGTGACACTAGTTCCTAGCACACACGTAATGTATATTTTGGGTTGTTGGTTGTACATATGTTATGCGACATGCCTATTGGTTGGTTTTCCGCACTTGTAGTTTTATTTCACATCACCCACCATTATCATGTTTATATCTGTTTAAAATTGGTTAAAAGATGAAATATGCGTAAATGGGGATTTTAACACTTAGTGTTTCTATATTGGCTGGCCTAACCTCGCTGTTGGGCGCCATCGCGACCTGAATCGAGATTTGGGTCGTGACATCTAAACCTCTCCATGGACAATCTCTCACATCTCCTGACAGGAGCATCAATGCTTCTTCTCTTAACATGTCTGAACCATCTCAACCTCGACTCCCGCATCTTGTCCTCCACGGAGGCTACTCCCACTCTATCCTGGATAGCTTCATTCTTAATCCTATCTCTCCTGGTACACCCACACATCCATCTCAACATCCTCATCTTTGCTACTTTCATCTTATGCACATGGGAGTTCTTGATTGGCTAACACTCAACCCCATATAGCATAGCCCGTCGAACCACCACTCGATAAAACTTACCCTTAAGTCTTGGTGGCACATTCTTATCACATAAAACACTAGAAGTGAGCCTCCACTTCATCCATCCCGCTCCGATGCGATGTGCGACAACTTCTTCAATCCCCCCATTACCCTGGATAATAGACCCGAGATACTTAAAACTCGCGCTCTTGGGGATAACTTGGGCACTAAGCTTAACCTCTACGTCTGCATCATGGGTCCCGTCACTGCGCCGCTCCAAAATAGTGATAAAATGTGAAGTTCGGGGTTTCATACCCTCCGGACAAGATTTACAGTCATTAATTATCTCAAACCGGCCAAAATCCTAATCCGCGATGCCTTTGCCTCTTGACTCGGCCTCCAATTGCTCCGAATCTAACCAAAACCAGATTAATATCATCAATATATGCTAAAGGGACAAAGCCCACTCGAAAATTATCAAATTTAACCAAAAATTCCGAAATTGGCCAAACCCAACCCCGCCCACATCTCGGAATTCGATAAAAGTCACAAAACTAGAATCATTATTCACTCACGAGTCTACCCATATCGAATTCATCAAAATCCACCTCAATTGCCCATTCAAATCCCCAAAAGAGTTCTCAAACCTTTCTTCCATTTCCCCCCAATTTCCTCTCCAATTTCCCAAATTAAATGATGAAATTCAATACTAAATCATGGAATTGAACCACATATGAGTGAAGAAGACATACCTCGATCACTCTACTAAAAATCTCCTCAAATTTGTCTTCTCCCGAGCTTTCTAATGGGTTTTGAAGTTTTGGACCTAAACCCTCATTTAAAAACTTTCTGCCCAGGTGCATTACTCACTGCGATCACGGAACTTTGCACGCGATCGCGCAGAACAAAAAAATGTTGCCCCATAAATTAACCCTACACGATCGCTGAAACACACACGCGATCGCAGAAAACAACCCCCTCACACCATTGCGACCGCGATCAGTTGCACAACTCTACAAACCTACGCGATCGCGTTATTGTCCTTGCGACCGCATAGAACAAAATTACCCCAGCCCACATATAAGCCTACGCAATCGCGAATGGACTCCTGCGATCGTGTACAAGGAAACCAGAAACAGCTGATGCCAGATTTCAGTAGTTGCCAACCAAATTCTAAGTCGGATAACCACCCGAAACACACCTCAGACCCTCGAGACCTCAACTGAACATGCCAAAACAACCATAACATTATCCAAACTTAGTCGAGCCTTCGAACCACTCAAAAAAATGCGAAAACACTAAATCAACCTCGGACTCAAGCCTAAGAACTTAGAAACTTCCAAATTTCGCCAACTATGACGAGACCGTCCAAGTCACGTCTGATTGACCTGAAAATTTGCACACACATCCAAAATGACACTACAAACCTGTTCCAACTCTCGGAATTCCATTCTGAGCCCGATAGCATTTTTCCACTACCGACCGAAAATTGCCAAAAATGCAATTTTGCCAATTCAAGCCTAATGCTACTCCGGACCTCAAAACAACATTTCGAACACACTCCTAAGTCCCAAATCACCTAACAAAGCTATCTGAGTCATAAAATCCACATTCCGAGGTCGTTTACATATAAGTCAACTTCCGATTGACTTTTCTAATTATAAAGCCTACTTAATAGACTAAGTGTCTCATTTCTCACCACGACCACTCTGAATTCGAACCAACTGACCCAACACAACATAATTTGGCTAAATAACACATGATAAGACAGAAACAGGGAAAAAGAGGCAAATCTCCCAGAACGGCTGGCCGGGTCGTTACATTCTTCCCCTCTTAAACAAATATTCGTCCTCGAACGTGCCCAGAGTTATTCCAAAAACCATCACAATTTCCGTGTAACCTATCGTGCACATACCCGGGGGTGATCCCATGTCATCCTATCCTATATAGGTCCAATAGCACAACATAACTGAAATTTCGAAATCCAACCTAACCCATAAACCTTAGAACCAAATTTCTACTTCTGAAATAATTTACAAGATCAAAATTCCACAACTATAAACTGAATAAGTATGAACACGCTGTATCAAGCCATATCCGTAACCCAAGATGTAATCACATAATATACCGTATGACTCAAACACTCAAAGCGATAAATACCTAATCACAATAGTTGCTCAAAACAACCCAATATCGGTACATAACCTCTTATCAAGCAATGTCTCGCTCTAACACTTTCATATACTACTGATGATGGAAGAAACACGTAGAAGCTAGCAACCATTCGTCCGATCATCCAGTCATGGAGCTCCCCCTTTCTCCGACAAGAACCATAGTAGATTTCTAAGACAACTTGCGATATCATCCTTCCAACCATGTTGTAGTAAAATTTGGTAGTATTCATTCTAGGCCCAATGACCTCTTCTCATCCAACACGACCACTTTGATGACATGACGCATCATTAAAATCCAAAGCCATAACCTGTGCAACTCGTGCACTTAATAGCAACATCCCACGAACTTAAATCATAGAAACGATTCACACGAGAGGACTATCCTGCCATTAACAATTACCATCACAACACCATGCTAAGAGCCTGGCACACCTCGTAAAATCAAAAAACACGAATCTGACACCAAGGATCATACCTCCACATAACTCCGCTACAATGCATGATCCCATCCAAACGCTGGTCCACATGAAATACTTCAAGCCACCTTGCTCAAAATCAATAACCATGCGCAATTCGACATCAAGTACTCCAAGTGCATTGCCATAACCATTGGGAATTGGACTATACTATGCCACACGAACTAGAAAGAACATAACCAATACGTCTCAATCCCGCAATACCCAATTACATACCTATTTCAAATCCCGCTATCAAGCCCAAATAAATCGACACCATGTGCTCATATAACCAACAATAACCACTCTTCGCAACATAGAAGGGTAACTCATAGATCACTCCAGAATATGAATAAACTCAATGAAAATCGAATGGTACATCCCTCAACAATAGCAATTCGGAGTCAACAATTCTGACCCGGTGCAGAACACACACCCATACTGGGCCTACCAATAACCCTAAATAAACTCTGGTCACCCACAACATATAGATAACTCTCCAAAGGTTCACAATGACGAAATCATGTCATTTACCAACATCTGACTAGCTTTGCTTGCATCCTCACAGTCCACAACCACTAAATAATCTATTTATGAGAACTCTCAGTCTCGAAGTTCATGAAGCGCACAATTTACCAATATCTGATCCCAACTTTGGACTGCTCGAATATATAACACCTCCCTAATACTCAATCATTCCACGAGGGATACCCCTATAATTCTTCTGTGTCACCAAACAACCTTGAATATCAGCAGTCGATCCAACAAGAGAGCGTCACAATACCAATGAAGCACCCTTAACTTTACTCATTGCCCATCTTGAAATGTATATCCTCATCAAGCCACCCAATAATGATATCATCTATCTAGTCATTTGAAATTGCCAATGCTGCCTAAGAATTTTTGACCTTCCTTCCAGAACTGAACCGTGACCTCACATATGCAAATCTCAACTCTACACAACATACCGCATACACCATGCCGTCCTATGATAAATATGAGAACTTCATGATCCCTTCCGAGCCACAAGCAACTACGTACCCAACTAGCCAAGAACTTTCCATTTGATCCCATTTAGAAGCAAAATCACTATACATCACCTGCACCTCACGCCAGTAGAAAATATACATCTCTAACCGTGGTAGAAACCATCAGGAACTATCCGAATCCCATTTGTACAGCACCAAACCGTCAGGACTGAATCCTTCTAACTCAACCAAGCTACGCAGGTCACCACAACCCAAGAGCATTGCTAAGAAACACTTGTAAAAACTCATTGCCTTATAAACACCCAAAGAACTAATCATATCCCTTACCATGCTGATCCGACCTACTACAAAGTTGTCCTATTTCACCGAGTCCTTTTTTGAATTACCTTCAAATTGATTCTTCTCCTTGCCATAGTACCACAACCCTCAACCAGAAGTCACCATGCGAGACCCGAGCACAGAACCACATCGCCTTAAGGCTCATAAGCCGCTGGATATATCTTAAGAACCCCAAGTGTACCACACCTCAATACTTACTCTAAAGATACTTTTTATGAATTTAAACCATTCTTCCCCTTTCATGATACCGCAATGTTGAATCTACAACGATATAGAAATATCACAAATCTTGACACCTTCCAAATGTAAATCTCAATTTCTAGACACTTACACATCTTGAAGATTCCCAATTGTTATATATAAACCTTGAATCCATCAGAACCATTCTTGAGAGTCATCCACTCTACACAAATCTCAATTAAACTAATCAAACAGATCAAACGACCTAACCCATTTGCACACCAACATACTAGGAAGTAACCCACACTTCGAAGCAACCAAGAAAATTCCTACTCCGCACACACTAAACCATTTACAGTTACAACTCAATCATTCAATAAAACCCATCTACCCATAGAGTACATTACCACCTGTATCCAAAAATTTCCATTACTCGAGTCTTCTCAGATTCCACCTCTACAGGTCATAACTGATTCACCAGTATACCTCGAACTGAACCCAATACCTCGCATAATCGTGCAACCAACTTATCATTAGCAGCCTCCCCCACTTGGCTTGAAGCCATAGATCAAAACAATCAATAACTCACAATGCCCTATATGCTAACATCGCCGCCATATCACAGTGAGATTCAACTAAATCCTTCATAAGCTCATATATAACTCAAACCATTTAACATCTCAAATCATCTGAAATCTCGCATTCACCATTGCAATAGCCGTGCCAACTTCCATGAGCGATCTAAACTCAACTTACAACATATAACATTTACTGGTAAAAGAGTACTTGCTATAAAACCACCTAAGGATCACACAACCTCAGGACACCCCCCGGGAGGTAACCCCGTATGCTTAGCCTCAAATTGATATCATCCTTATACCCTTCCAAAAATTATAGCTATCACGCAATCACTATACCCTCCTGCATTAAAATACAACCAATACCTATCCTCGAGGCATCAAGATACGCGGTATAAGAACCTGAAGCTGATGGCAGAACTAACACTAGAGATGTGGTAAAAGCAATCTTGAGCTTCTGAAAGCTCTCTCCACACTCATCTGACCACCTGAATACCCTCACTGGACACCACGTGCCCCAAGAATGCTACTGAACTGAGCCAAAAATTCACATTTGGAGAACTTTGCATAGAGCTTCTCCTCCATCAATCCCAATAATACCCTCCTCAAATGATGAGTACGCCTGTAAAGACCCGTAAAATCCTTAACCAAAACGATGCCCAATTAGATCCCTATGTCGTTTCGCGGTTCGGACCTTTAGGATTGAAAAGTACCCTGCGGATTTAGAGGAAAATTTTGTGAAGGGATGCAGATCTGCGGTCCACTATACAGTTGCATATTAGGTATGCGGACCGCATAATGGCCACATAGTTGGATAGTTTGCTGTCCATTGGAAGGCAACTATGCGGCCCAAAATGTGATCACATTTTGGGTATGCGGACCGCATAGTTGCCGCATACCTCGGCAGTTTGGTTTTCTTTTCTTCGCCCAGTTAAGTCCAGTTATGCGGCAGGTTTGCGGATCACATAACCAAAATGCGATCGCATTTCGGACCGCAAACCTGCGTCGGGGCACCCATTTTCTAATTTTTGAAAACCCGATCCCAGCCTAATATAACACCTATCCTCTATCATTTTTAGCCATTTTTCTGATATATTAGAGTGAGCTGAGGGAGAATTCCATAGAGAAGGTTCCCTATTCATCAAATTGATTTTCAATCACCACTCAAGGCTTGTGATTAATCAACTAGAGTACCAATTCTTGCACTTAAGAGGTAAATTTCTAACATACCAACTTTGATTTCTAGATCTTAGCTAAATGGTCCATGGATGGTTAGTTAATGGGAATGAGGATAAAGACCTTACATGCATGTAATCAAAGAATCCTAAGCTTATAGGGGGAAATGGGTTAGCGTAATCTTTCACTAAAAAGGGACCATGAAATCTTTAATGAGCCCCTAATGTTTGATATAATGCCCAAGTGAGCTCAAGCCATAATCATTATTCCTAATTTTGGGTTCGATTGTGCTACATTGTGAATTAGATTGAAGGTGCTAAAGGGTCCGGTGAATTGTGGTAGAAATTAAGGAAAACCCCAATCGAGGTATGTATGGCTAACCCTAATCTTCATAGAATAAACTTGTTGGTGCCCAAATATACGATATGAATTCCCTTGTTTGATTCTCTAAAGAGTAAATGGGTTGTGTTAAGTTGAGAAACGCTTGCTTCCATGTTGTTCTAAGTCACAACCGTGTCAGTATGCTATTTGAAAATGTGGACTATGATCATCATGCTCTTTCTTTTACTATGTGTATGAATCCTCATATGTGATGGCTTTAGTTGATACGAAAGATGAGTATATGATATGGTTGAAGAGAGGAATGTAACTGAAAAGGATGAATATGCCCAAGTGCCAAGAACTGTAAAATAAATTACGAGAAGAGATGTGAGCTAAAAGATTAAAATGATATCATAATGTCCTAGAGTGAGATGGCTTAGCCGATCGGGAAAAGATCGGACTCCATGTTGTACACATGGTGGTAATCATGTCTCACTGCTTCAAGTGAGATGGCTTAGCCGGTCGGGTAGAGACCGGACTCCGTGTGATAACTACACGGTGGTAATTATGAAATTATGATAAATGGTAATGTCTCACTATTTCAAGTGAGATGACTTAGCCGATCGGGCAGAGATCGGACTCCGTGTGATAACGTCACGGTTGTAATGGTGATATTATGATGCTGTGATGTCTCACTTAGGATGACTTAGCCGGTCGGGCAGAGACCGGACTCCGTGTGATAACGACACGGTGGTATATTAAAATTGCGTCACTTGGTTTTAAAAGACTATCAACCAAAAGATGGCAAAACGGGATAAGAAAACATGGTGACTTTTATTTGTGTTTTCCCCTATTTCTGTGAACTGTTATATGAAGCCTCTAATTGTATTGTTACATGTTTGATGTTTATTCTATCTAGAGTAGAGTTTGTTCATACATACTAGTACTATTCAATGGTACTAATGTCCCTTTTGCCGGGGGCGCTACATCTTCCTATGGATGTAGTGGCTCTGTAGCTGGTAGTGCTGATCGTCGCTAGTGGTGCCTTCTCCTCCTCCTTCTGCAGTTCTAGTGAGCCCCATTTCCTCCTGGGGCGGTGTGTAAATATATGTTGCTCTCTTTTGTATATGTTATTCTATTTCAAGGTATAGCCGGGGCCTTGTCGCCGGAAGAACTATGTTCATCATCTTTACTTTAGAGGCTCCGTTGACACTCATGTGGGTCGTGTATGTTTTTGGTAGTTGTTGGGTTGACTCATAACTGTAATCCCATCTCTTAAAGATTGTAATTAGTATGTATGTTTAGGGAGACCTAAATGTTGATATCGGTATATAAGAAAGAATGGATCAATATCATGAATGTACGCTTTTGAGTTAATTCCGGCTAACCCGTAATCAATGTTATGCTGTAAATCTCGGGGAGTAAAAGAGTCGGATAAGAAAGTCTAAATTGGCTTGCTTGACTGGGTTCACTCGGTTAAGCGCCGGTTGCGTCCCCCAGGGTTGGGGCGTGACAACGCCAGGATGCTATCATTGAATACAATAACGAAATAGTATAAATACAGCTGGAATATACTGTTAATCAAATACATGAACGCTACTGGGGCATTGGTCAGCCCAAAAAACATCACCTAGAACTCATAACACAATATAAGGATCCGTTTCACTCCACGGCTAAACAACATGAGAGGTACTTCAATACACTCACAACTCGAGGCCGTATCCCAACTCAAGACAGAAGTCAAACACTCAATGGTTCTTGCTACATCTCCAGCCAATTCATTCATTTTCACCATCAAACAATATGAACACATCTCACCATCGAATCACACTCACCACATAGTCATCCAGTCACAAAAATCCCACCAATAAGGACACAAACCGGCATATAAGTCCCAAATGCATGTGCTCCCACAATCGAAATCTCAGCACTCAAGCCACAGACAAAAACCCAGCATCAAGTCCTCAAGACTGGTCCATTACCAACATGCTAAAACCACATCTCGCACCTCACCTATGGAAATCACAAGCCGTCGGTGCACAGCTGATACCGAGCGCTCACGTGTGCATTCGAACAAAAGAAAGGAATTCAAAGAGTTACGCGTTTGGCTGAATAAATGGATTCGCACGACAAGAATTCAAGAATGTGAGATTTTTCCTAAAGGTTATGTAGCCTCTCGAAGATAAGTACAGACGTCTCTGTACCGATCCTCATGACCGGTGAGTCCTATGTAACCTAGGTCTGATACTAACTTGTAACGCTCCCAAATCTAAACTAGTCCTGATGGCGCCTATCGTGGAACTAGGCCAACCAATTTAATACTCAACACGTAATGAATCTTTCGTTTATATCATTACTAAACTAATAATCCATAAAAGTTTCATTTAATCATTTTTAAAACAGATAAGGCTATGCCAAATGTTAAATTCAACCCCAAGATCCCGAAGTCACTGGTCAAGAGCATTTAACAAAATGTACAAGTCTGGAAAATAAGCTCTACAATAATAAGAGGGAGACAGCAGGGCTGCAGACACGTGCAACTACCTCGCAAATCTCCGAGAAATCCCTGGGGCAAGTATCAGCTCACTCCGCTCTAGCACCTGAATCTGCACACAAGGTGCAATGAGTAATGTGAGTACGCTAACTCAGTAGTAATGAAAGTAAATAATGGGTAAGGGCTACGAAACACGTAAAAATAGTCATCATTACACACAAAATGCAATCATTCTTTCAGAAACTCAGATACGATATCTCGTAACAATTAAAAGTCAATCTCAAAAAAACAATATCCTTTGAAAATGTACCTTTTCACAATTTCCATCGAAATCGAAATGATTCATAAATAGTTTTTCAGATGAAAACATATATCATAAAATGCCCCTCGGGCGTATCATCACTCCGCATTAGTCACTCAGCATGCCTTACAATCACTCGATATCAGCCCATCGGGCTACCTCACAGCCACTCATGCCTACCAATCACTCGACACTCGACACTCGCACTCATTAGGTACCTGCGCTCACTGGGGGGTGTAAAAGACCCTGGGTGGGCTCCTACATCCCAAGTGCTAATATCATGCCATCTCGTGGCATAGTCACTTAGGCTCTCGGCTTCTCACATATCATAAACAGTGTAACATGCTGCGGCGCTCAGCCCGATCCTATAATATCCTCACAACATAGGCCCTCGACCTCACTCAGTCAGAAACCTCTCAAAAGCCACTCCGGCTATCAATCACACGGGGTACTCGACCCAAAATATCATATTCACATCTCAAAATAGTGTAAATAAGACTTAGTTTCGAATCAGTTAAACATGATATGACTAAGTGTAAATTATAAATCAATAGAGTGAGGAATAGTAGTAAAAAGCCCCCAAGGGGTCCAAACAGGTCGGCATAAGGCCCCAAACATGGCGTACAACCCAGAATTTAGTAATAATATTAAAACATGAACTATCATATGATTTAGAATCAAATACGCAACTTAATAGTTGCCATGAGGCGAACCAAGTCACAATCCCCCAACAGCTCACGCCACACACTCGTCATCTAGCATGTGCGCCACTCCAAAAATAGTGATAAAATGTGAAGTCCGGGGTTTCATACCCTCATGACAAGATTTACAGTCATTACTTACCTCGAATTGGCCAAAATCCTAATCCGCGATGCCTTTGCCTCTTGACTCGGCCTCCAATTTCTCTAATCTAACCAGAACCAGATTAATATCATCAATATATGCTAAAGGGATAAAGCCCACTCGAAAATTATCAAATTTAACAAAAAATCCCGAAATTGGGCAAACGTGACCCCCGGGCCCGCGCCTCAGAATTCGATAAAAGTCACAAAACTAGAATCCTTATTCACTCACGAGTCTACCCATATGAAATTCATCGAAATCCGACCTCAAATTCCCATTAAAATCCCCAAAAGAATTCTCAAACTTTTCTTCTATTTCCCCCCAATTTCACTCCAATTTCCCAAATTAAATGATGAACTCAAGATTAAACCATGGAATTGAACCACATATGAGTGAAGAACACATACCTCGATCACTCTACTGAAAATCTCCTCAAATTTCGTCTTCTCCCGAGCTTTTTAATGGGTTTTGAAGTTTTGGACTTAAACCCTTGTTTTTGAATTAAAAACTTTCTCCCCAGGTGCATTACTCACTGCGATCACGGAACTCCGCACGCGATTGCGAAGAGCAAAATTATGCTTCCCCACAAATTAACCCTACTCGATTGCAGATACAGACACGCGATCGCGGAAAACAACCCCCTCACACCAATGGGACTGCAATCAGCTCTATGCGATCGCATAGAGCAATTCTTTCTCCACACTGACACTCCAAATCTTTCTATGCGAACGCGACCTCAACCACGCGTTCGTGATGCACAACTCTACAAACCTACCGATCGCATTCCTGACCCTGCGATCGCATAGAACAAAATTAACCCCGCCCATAAATAAGCCTACATGATTGCGAATGGACTCATGCGATCGCGTACAAGGAAACCAGAAACAGCTGATGCCAAATTTCAACAGTTGCCAACAAAATTCTAAGTCCGATAACCACCCGAAACACACCTGAGACCCTCGGGACCTCAACCAAACATGCAAACACATCCCATAACCTTATCCAAACATAGTTGAGCTTTCGAACCTCTCAAAGCAACGTCAAAACACTAAATCAACCTCGGACTCAAGCCTAAGAACTTAGAAACTTCCAAATTTGGCCAACTATGCTGAGACCGTCCAAACCATGTCCGATTGACCTGAAAATTTGCACACACATCTAAAATGACACTACGAACCTGTTACAACTCCCGGAATTCCATTCCAACTCTGATAGCAATTTTTCCATTGCCGACCGGAAATTGCCAAAAACTCAATTTCGCCAATTCAAGCCTTATGCTTCTCTGAACCTCAAAACAACATTCCGAACACACTTCTAAGTCCCAAATCACCTAACGAAGCTATCCGAGCCATAAAATCTACATTCCGAGGTTGTTTACCTATAAGTCAACTTTCAGTTGACTTTTCCAACTATAAAGCCAACTTAAGAGACTAAGTGTCTCATTTCTCACCACGACCACTCTGAATCTGAACCAACCGACCTAACATAACATAATTAGGCTAAGAAACATATGATAAGACAGAAATAGAGAAAATGGGACAAATCTCACGGAACGGCCGACCGGGTCGTTACATTGATTAGTTCTACTGTTTTGATCTCCGTGCTAATCATGGCCTGCCGTTTTGATATCCTTACTAATCATGGCCTGTCAGACAACCGCGAGATGAATCTCGATAAGGCGGCGATTCGACCAGTCAACCTTTCGACTTGCTTCTTGGTAGTTAAGAGCTTTAGTATCCCTTCGATATCTTTTATCTATTCTGGGTTGACCTTGATCCCTCGTTGTGATACTAAGAAGCCCAAGAACTTTCCCGAGGCTAGCAAAACACACATTTTATGGGTTTAGTTTCATTTCGTACTGTCCCAGTATGTCGAAAGCTTCCTTTAAATGGTCGATATGGTCCTCTGCCTTTACGAATTTGACCAGAATTTTGTTGATATATACTTTCATGGTCTTGCCGAGCTGATCTTTGAACACTTTCGCAACCAATCTTGATAGGTAGCCCTGCGTTTTTCAGACCAAATTGCATGACTCTATAACAATATAATCCTCGGTGGGTGATGAATGTGGTTTTCTCCTGGTCCTCTTCTTTCATAAGTATATGGTAATAGCCTGAGTATGCATAAAAAAAAACTCAACAGCTCGTGCCCGACCGTCGCATCGATGAGTTGGTCGATATGTGGTAACATGAATGAATCCTTTGGGCATGCTTTGTTCAAGTCCGTGAAGTCTACACACATCCGCCATTTTCTGTTTTTCTTTTGACCATCACTACGTTGGCGATCCACTTGGGGTATTTTGACTCTCTGGTGGAGACATTTTCTAATAGTTTCTCCACTTCCTCATGGACGACATCATTGATGGCGGGATTGCACTTTCATCTGACATGCCTTACTAGGGGATATAATGGATTGACATTTAATTTGTGTGTGGCGATATACTTAGGGATGCCCGACATATCTCCATGGCTGAAGGCAAACAAATCGGCATTAGTTATTAAGAATTGACTAAATTTACCTGCTTCTAGGAGTTTGCAGCCGATGTAGGCCTTTTTGCTATAGTCGTTGGGATCTAATTGAACGGGGTTGAGGTCCTCTATAATCGAGTCTGCGGCTTCAACCATTTTGGGATCCATGATGACGTCCCTGGTCTCTTTTTATTTCGACCTCGACCCTGTTGATTGCTACGCCTATTTTTTCTTGTCTTTTTCTATTGGGTTGTTGTGTTGTCTAAGGTGATGCGATAGAATTCTCGGGACGTGCGTTGTTCTACCTGTATACTAAATATCGCCCAAGGTATTATGAATTTGATTACTTGGTATAGGCTGGAGGGGATGTCTTTCATGGGATGTATCCATGGTCATCCTACTATGAAATTGTATGTGGTGGCCTGGTCTATGATGTGGAATGTCGTCTCCAGCGTTACACCACCGACCAAGACGGGGAGTGTAATTTCTCCCGATGTCCGTTTAACTACATTATTAAAACTAGTTAGTGTGATGCAGCGTGGAACTATCTTGCCCTCGAGTCTCATCTGGGTGAGGACTTATGTATAATGCACTCTACACTTCTATCGTTTACCATGCTACATTTGACATCAGTATCTAAAATGCACAAAGTAACGACGAGAGCATCATTGTGAAGGAATGTCAAATCGTCGGCATCTGACTCATCGAAGATGATATTTTCTTTGAGTCTGTCATACCGTTTGCGGGTGATACTTCTGAGTGGTAGTGAATTTAACACCGTTGATAGAGGCATCTGGCGTTGATGACCATGTTGATAGTATGAGCTGGTGATGGTGGCTTCGACGGGCCTTGGCGTTCACGTCCTCTAGAGAAGTTGTTTCTCCCCTTGTCGCTCAACAACTCTTTGAAGTGTCCTGCCACAACATGTTTACAATATCTTGCCTAAGGGCGCTGCAATCTTCTATTTTATGTCCGCGCTCCTGGTGGAACTCGCAGGGGGCGTCAGATTTTCTAGTGCTCAGATCGAACCTCATCTTTGGTAGCCACTTCACTTTCGTTACAAATTTCTCCAAGGCATAGACTATTTCTGTAGATGACATACAAACATTATGAGCAGATAATAAGGGAGGCATACCTCTCTCGTTACGATAAGTCCCTGTTCTCGTCCTAGATGGGCCTTTCTCATAGTAGAGAGAAGGTGGGGCGGGGGCCCTGACGTATGGATGATGTTGTTCCCTGTTGGTTTGTGAGATAAGATGCTGAGTTGGTTCGTTGAGGTCTTCCTCATCTTCTCAAACTTCGGCACAGTAAGCATTATGGATTTCATCCTAAGTGGATGGAGGATATTTCATCAACCAGCTCAGCAGTTTCTAGTCGCTCTCGAACTATCTCTACTTAACCCATTTTGAAAAGCTGCTACTGCCATCCTCTCGGACACGTTTGGTAGGGTCATCCTTACCCTATTGAATCGAGCGAGGAAATCCCTCAATCTTTCTCCCAAGGACTGCTTTATGGTGAATATGTCGTTTACTCTTGTTTCGTCTTTCTTGGCTCCGACATGCGCCGTTACGAACTTATCAGCCATTTCCTTGAAGGTTTCTATGGAGCAGGCTGGTAGCTGTGAGTACCATGTTAATGCCCCAAAGAGTTTTTACAAATTTCTTCAGCAAAATAGAGGACACTTGTTCCTTGGTGAGGTTGTTGCCTTTCACAGCGGTGACATAGTGATTCACGTCTTCTTCGGTGTCAGTCGTTCTGCCATATATCCTGAGATACAACGAACTTTTGAAGTTCATTAGTATGGCATGCAAAGCTGCTTCTTCATTGTACGACTGCTCTACGAACCTACTAGCGTCCCTCTTTGGCAATAGGTTAGGGGCGTCCGGTATCTTGTCGACTCGTTCTTGGTGTTCTTTCAGATCTCTGAGTGCTTTGTTTTAATTCTCCATTTTCTCCATTTTCTTTAGAACATCGGCGAGGACGCTTTCACCTGCACTGTTAGTAACATTATGAGTTATACCTGGTGTTAGAGGGACTGTTTGGGCTCCATGTTCGTCTGCTCATTTCACTCTTTGGGCTCTTGCGATCGTTGTAGCCGTGCATGGAGTGAATCGTTGAGCACGCTTACTAGCGTATCGGTCAACCACGATTCGAGAAGTTTTTTCATGGCCGGTGGTGTTCCTTCTCCTGTGGACGTGGAGGCCCCTTTTCCATTTGGTTTTGTTATGCTACAATGAGGGGAGGTGACCTCTCGCGCCTGGGAGAGGCAGTGGGTGTCACATCCTCGCCTAGTGTTTCACAGCTCTCGTTGATAACGTTCATGAGGTTGCTAGGAAAATTTCCCCTCATTTTAGTCCTTTCTCCTTGGTTACCTGCCATGTAGGTTTCTGTATGTGCAAAGAAAGAGAAATATCTTGGAGTTTGTTAGGTTAATGACTCACGTTAGCTATAGATCTAAAGGAAACTAAATAATTAGCTAAGAACTCCCCACAGACGGCGCCAAACTGTTTGACAAAAAATATAGATCTTGGTGCAACCAATTAGATTTAAATAAAGAAGAGTCAATCTTAGCTAATAATAATATCCTAAAGACAAGGTTATCGGTTTTATGATGAATAACTTGTATATTTATCCGGATGATAATGAATGTGATCAATAATAACAGTGTTCAATGATCCAAAAAAATAAAATATGACATTAAATAGTAATAAATAGCAATAAATGATATTTAAGTAAATAAAAACGTGTGAGTCACCCGAAAAGGAGGTTAGATTTGTGGATATTCTCTCTGAAAATGATGAATGCTTGATGCGCCTTTGAACATTCATGTTGTTCTTGGATCTAGTGGAAATGCTTGAAGAGAATCTTAATAAAAATGTTATTTTTGTATGCTTGTAATATGGTTAGATTCTCTCTCTATAAAGTCAATATGTTTTCTTACAAGTGAGTATCTCATACCCCCTCTCATTGTGTCTCTTTTTATTTATAGGGAATATCTTGCTAGATACCCTAACGGATATTCTCTTTTGTATCATATCTTAAAACTATCCGTTATAACTTTGTCTAAGATGCTCGACCTTGACCTTGATCTACGATGACTGCCCGATCTTGATCTTTGTTGACTCTTCGACCGCACTGAGGCTACTTCGACCTGGGGTAGATCTTTGTTGAGACCTTACTGATAAACATGTGGCAGCCGATGAAGATTATCATGGTGCTGACATGGCCTGCCTAAATCAAAGATATTTTTTGGCCCATACAATGGTATCATACAACTCATATACATGTACCCGTTGCCCTTTTATTTTGGTTGTCTATACTTCTCATTACCAAGAGAGAAAGATGAAGCAAGTATTTGAGAATAATTCCAAATAGACTAAAAAGTGGGTTAAATGGCAGATAATATAGTTATTTATATTATCCATGACTTCACGAATATGATTACTTTTGAGAGAATTCTTAGTCTTCCAAACTTGAGGAAGCCCTAATTTGAGGCTTTACAAATGTAAAAATAAACCCATTAGTTATTCATTTTCTAAGTGGATAATATGATTCTTATCCATATTTGACTCGTTTTTAAAATGTTCATTATCCAATAGGGGCGGACCCACATTGGTTCTTCGACTGAACCCGCTTTGTAAAAAATTATGCTACTTTTATGTATAAATTATTTTTCTAAGCAATAGAAACGGATAAGGAAATAAATGTTGAACCTACTTGACACAAGGTGAGGTATGGTGCAGTTGTTGAAGTGGCTTCATCTGAAGGGGAAAGGTCTAGGGATCGAATCCGTCCTAGTCTATCTGTTTACATTTCTTTAGTTTTTCCAAATATCTGTAGATTTAAATATCCATGTAGGCTAAGATAGTATACCATTTATTTAAATGTATATATATTGTTTTTTTTTTAATTTTAGATTTGTTAGAGTATTCTTCTATCTCAATTTTAAACTTTTTATTTGAAATCTTTTAAAGTATTCCACTTGCTTCTTCCTCGTGGTCGACCAAACATTAATTTTTTTCATTTATCATTATCTATTTTAATTTAGAATATTTTTATAGTTCTAAGATTCTTATATTTTAAAATTATTAATGTAGTTTAGCATAGAGTTCTCTTCTATTTGTTATTGTCTGCAATAATTAGCTAGTTAAAATAAAAAATTTAGAGTTTGTTAACTTGTAAAATTTAACAAATAAGTTGAATTTAGTACTTTGGTATCGATTAAATTGGTCTTTGTCAAATAAATTATTAAAAATTTGTAAAGTTTAATAAATTGTTTAAGTTAAGAAAGTAAACAAAAGGCTGTCAAATTCATCTTTATAGTATGTTTTTAAAGGGCAACCTAGAATAGGAAAAAAGAAAAAAAAAAGTTAGGGAGCAAATCGTTTTTTGGAATTTTTTTTATGAACCCAAACAAAAACGGAAGGTAAACTTCATTTGTTAAGCCTGATATTGCATATGTTATCGGATGAAGTTGAGGATTTAATCCTTTTCTGAACCTGTTTGCATAAATTTTTGGGTCCACCACTGTTATCCAATTCATTTTTTAATAGATAATATGAGATGATAGATATTTTCTTTTAACCATTTTGCCACCACTAATGGCATCCAATAGATATAATTTTTGAGTAGTGTAAAATATAAACATTCAATAGGAACAAGTTCAAGTTCTAGTGTCAAAATGAAAAATGCATTATGATTTTAAACTAAATCTTCAATTTATGTACTGATATTAGAAGTTAACGTCTAAAAAGAGAATTTGGAAGTAATCGTCTTTGAACATGATTTTCAATTGGAAAGAAAGTTGAAGATTTATTAGGAAACCATTAATTAACTTAAAAGCACTCCCTAAACAAGCTCAATATTTCACCGGTATTTTAAATATTGAAGTTCTAACATGTGCAAGTAGTCAAGTTGCATTATTGATATGACCTTTAACTAACAAACTTGTTTGCTTGCATACTATACAACGATTATATAATCATCATATTTTCTTTACTATGGAGATGTTTTACAGCTTAGCTGAGTATGGAAACTCTTCCGACCAGATACAATAATAATTCCTGTTTTTCTCATCATATTTTCTCTTTCATTATTTTCATGCCATAATTAAGAAACTTTTCATGTCTTTGCCAGAATATTCCCTAACCCAATGCTCAAGACATGCAAATTCTTGATCATGTTGAAGCCAAGTATAAACCCCCAAAATAAGCAACTCAAAAGAGCCACCAAAGAGCTCAATCAGAATCTCTTTTCTTATGCTTTACAAAGGTGCTAAGATATCCTATAGGCAGGACTCAGGAGAAAGAATATATATCAAAAAGACAGCAAAAGCTTCACTGCCACAGCTTGTAAAGTCCATGTAAAACTGCCCCTACAAATACCCCTCATATTATTCTCCATTCTCATCATCCAAATAGTTTCCCAAATATCCAAGATTTAGGTTCTAACACACCTTGACTTAATTCCCAATGTCTCAAACAAGTTCAAGATCGTACATAAAAGGCATTTATATTTTGGGGTTGCTTTGTCTTTTGCTATTGATCCAAAATGGCAATGCCTATGAGTTCAATGTTGGAGGTTCTGGAGATTGGAGTGTCCCTTTGGATCCCAATGCTAACGATTACAACCAGTGGGCTGAGAGGAGTCGATTCCAAATTGGTGATACTCTATGTAAGTTCTCATCATTTACATTTTTTCCCATTTCTTCTCGTTCATATATATGAGAGCTTCATCCTTATGTCATACAATAGAAAATTTTCTTGTGCCCGACATGAAGTTTGATTTTGACACCATTTATCATCTTGGATTTCCAGTGTTTGTCTACCCGGCTGATAAGGATTCAGTTCTTCTTGTAACCAAGGAAGACTATGCAAATTGCAGCACAGAGGCTCCAACTGAAAAATACAGTGATGGACACAGTATTTTCAGGTTTAACCAATCTGGGCCTTTCTACTTCATCAGTGGAGTTCATGACAACTGTGTCAAGAATGAAAAGTTACAAGTGGTGGTCATGGCCGATAGAAGCAACAACAATCAAACAGTCACATCACCTTCACCTTCACCATCAACAGCTGATGTTCCTCCGGCTCCAGCTCCTTTCGATGAAGGCGCCACGTCTCCACCAACTGGTTCAGTAGACATCAATCCGTCACCAACACCTTCTCAAGAGTCTTCTCCTCCAAAGAATAGTGCTTCTTCAATTGTCATGAGTTTTGTTGGATCAGTTGGAGCCTTTATTGGTTCTTCCATTCTTTTAGGTCTCTGATGCTGAGGTTGTTGCACATCTTTGATTCTATTGATATTTGATTGTCAATATTTTGGTCACTGAAACATTTTGTAAGACATGTATATGAAAAGAAAGGATGAATAAACTGCTAATATTCATTTCGGATTTAACTTATAACAGTGTAAGGGTTTTACACCATCATTATAATGTAACCTGTTGTAGCAAATAATCTGGCTTATTTTTCAAGTTACTACTTCTCCCGTAGTTATTGTTTAACCAAAGAATCGGATTCTCAGTCAATGCTTATTTTTAGAAGTATTCGGGTTACTGATAATCAAGAAATCCAATATTCTCTCAAAAATAATACCGGAAATAAGAATAAAAAATAGCAGAGTAATTAATAGAAAGCACAGGAAAGTAAGTATATTCCAATAGTGATTAGAATGTGCTCATACAAATAACATTTCTTTCCCTTTTATAGGGACATTCAAGAACAACGTTTTTTATTCTTGATGATTGAGTCATAATGAGCATTAATATCATTAATGAAACGTTATATTTGGTAATCGTAACTATTTCGTGAAGATTCCGTAATGTTTGAGTTCATAATTAATTGAAGATCGTTGAATCTGCCCCCTTTTCTGTCTCAGTTCATCTCGCCGGTGTCTCTTCAATTCTTTAAAGAGACTCGAGCACCCATTTCTAGTCATCTTGTGGGTGATTGACTCGTATCTATTTAGCTTCGTATCTCTTTCAAAGTATCCGTCCAGATGTCGTTCTTCTATTGATCCACGTGACTTGCCATGTCAGCCACATAATTAATTCCATGTGTAATATCTATTTTTACCAATACAATTATCATATATTAGTTGTCATGGGAGTTGAAACGATAAAGAAGAATTATATGCGTAGAAGATATGAACAACACTCCCAGGATCACTTAAAGATACCGTACATGTTAGACCATTAATCATGATCATTAAAAGCCATAGATAAGGTCGTTGATGATTACAAATATGGAAGGAATCAATCAAGCCTTGATTATACGTGATTTGATATTATTTCCTCAACCGTTACAAATCACTCACGTACTAGTAACAGACATGAGTTAAACAAGGCAAAATCGTTAAATATTGTAATACTATTTAAATCTTCTTTCCATAACTTGTATGCCCATCGAAAAATCTACTAAATTGTACTATCAATCATCAATAATCTTACTACTCTCTATTATTGGAATCATCATCATTTCCTACAGTGAAAAATGTAACGACCTGGCCGGTCGTTTTGAGAGTTAGCGCCTCGATCCCCTGATAACTGCTTCTCCTATGTCTTATTATGTTAAGGAAACTTGTTGGAACGTTGGGTGATGAAAATTTGAGTGTTTTTGGACATATAGTCCTTTAAGGTGAGTTTTGACCTCAGAAATTAGACCGTAGTGGGAGCTGTGTGAAGACGGATCCGGAATGGAAATCCGCCGACTTCGTTAGCTCCGTTGGGTGATTTCGGGATTGGGAGCGTGTTCGGACTGTGTTTTCAAGGCCAGGTGTAGATTTAGGCTTGAATTGGCGGAAGTTAGAATTTCGGCGATTTCGGCCGATAGGTGAGAATTTGATATCGGACTCGGAATGGATTTACGAAAGCAACAGCAGGTCCGGAATGTCATTTATGACCTGTGTGCAAAATATTGAGGTAATTCGGACGAGTTTAGACGTGGTTCGGTGTCGAATGTGAATTCTTGGAAATTCCTAAGTTCCTAGGCTTGAATCTATGCATTTTTGGATATTTTGATGTTAGGGGACGTGTTTTTAAGGCCCGACCAAGTTTGGATAGGGTATTGGGGTCAGTTGGTGATTTTGGTTGAGGTCCCAGGGGCCTCGGGGTTGTTTCAAATGCCTATCAGGAAGTTTGGAAATTTTATAGAGTGCTGAACCAGACCTGTATCTGGTGTTCCGCACCTGCGATGGAATTTCCGCAGGTGCGAGCACGCAGGTGCGGGACTTATGTCGCAGGTGCGAAGCTCGAGTGGCCTGGTCAGGGATCGCAGGTGGGCCCGAGAGGCGTTTTGGTCAAATTTTCTAATTTTGCGTATTAGTTCCGAATTAATTAGTTATCTTGATTTCTTGAATTTATATTTACATTATACCATCGAATTGAATAGATTTGGGCCACCCGGAGTTGGATACTCGTGGCAAGAGCGTGATTATTTATTGATTTGCATAGTCGAGGTAAGTGGCTTACCTAACTCTGTGTTGGGGAATTTCCCTTAGGCATTTTACACTAATTTTTGCTATAAAACCCCGTGTACGTGAGGTGTTGAGCGCGTGCACGGGATATTTTCACAGAAGTTCATATTTCTTTCTACAAAATGCCTCATTTTTAGTTCTATTATCACTGTTATCGGTTGAGCTGCATAATAACGTAAGATTTTACCCTGGTAAATTGATTTCTAACTGGTTTTCCAATCGTTACTATTATTTGAAACTGATTTAAGGATTTTACTCCGGAATTTCTAATTTATTTTCTTAAAACCTTTAAACTACGCTATTTTGAGATTTACCTTATATTACGTATTTACATAGGGATTGCGGGCATAGACCTGAGCCTTTCCCTCATACTGCATTGCATACATAGGGATTGCGGGCAGAGACCTGAGCCTTTCCCTCATACTGCATTGCATACATAGGGATTGCGGGCAGAGATCTGAGCCTTTCCCTCATACTGCATTGCATACCTAGGGACTGCGGGCATAAACCTGAGCCTTTCCCTCATACTACATTGCATTGGTGCCTTTCCTTTCTTATTGAACTTTATATATATATTGCGTTGAACTGAGCATTTAACTATACCGTTTCTTGCTAGTCTTTACTTAGAATTTCTGTTAATTATTATCTGTTTTACTTACGTGTTCACTATATCTGTTTTTTTGCAAAAACCTCAGTAGGGCCTCAACCTGACCTCGTCACTACTTGACTGGGGTTAGGCTTGGAACTTACTGAGTACCGAATCAGGAGTACTCACGCCTTTCTGCGCATGTTTTTTTTCCCATGTGCAGATCCAGTGCCCAGTACGCAGTATCACCGTTAGCCAGCAGCCAGTGCCAGGAGACTTGAGGTATAATCTGCAGCGTCCGCAGATCTCCGAGTCCCCTTCCTATATTAGTGTAGTTAGAACTTGTAGAGAATACTATACGGTTGTTTCTTTCCAGTTGTACATGTTGAGGCGTAGAGTCAGCTTGTGATGTATTGATGATATTCCGGGTCTTGGGTGTAGCAAACTGTAATGCCAAGCGGCATAGAGTATTACTATGGCTTTAGTTCATTTTATTACCGTCTTTGCTTGTTATCTTAAATTCTTGTTGAAAAAATACGCTTACCTAGTCGTCTAAGACTAGGTGCCGTCACGAGACCCAGTCGGAGGGAGAATTAGGTCGTGACAAGTTGGTATCAGAGCGTCTAGGTTCGTAGGAGTCACAACTTCACAAGCCGGTTTAACTGTTAAGAAAGATCATACTTCTTGGAATCCCTTCTCGTGTTGATTACTCTTACCCAAAAAATTCTTAAACTCTATTCTATTCTTGCTTACAGATGGTTCGCATTCGCACCGGACGTACTAACGATCAGGCACCCGAGCCCGTAGCCAGAGCCACTAGAGGCAGGGGTCGGGGCAGGGGATGAGCACGCGGTGCAACCTGAGCACCGGCTAGAGCAGTGGTAGGGGATCCCCCAACAGCTACAGATGGAGGGGAACCAGAGGTCCCTACTATCACTCCAGCCCTCCAGGAGACTTTGGCCCAGTTCATGAGTGCTTTCTGTACTCTGTCTCAGGCGGGACGACTCCCGATAGCCCCAGCTACATCACAGGCCGGGGGAGGGACACAGACTCCCGCAGCCCGTACCCATGAGCAGAGAGTTCACATAAGGCAGGTCCCAAAGTATATTCCTATGCCTCCAGCAGCTCTAGTTCAGCCTGAGGCCAGAGCAACTGCATCTGAGTCTGAGCAGCTCCGTCTTGAGAGGTACAAGAAGTACCATCCACCTGAGTTCAGCGGATTAGCTTCAGATGACGCTCTGGGTTTTCTTGAGGAGTGTCATCGCATCCTTCGTACCATGGGTATTGTGGAGACGAGTGGGGTCTCTTTCACTAATTCTCAGTTGAGAGGAGCAGCCTATCAGTGGTGGCGTGCTTTTGAGCTTAGCAGTCCGGACGAGGCAGCCTCACTTACTTGGGGCTCAGTTTTCTGATATGTTCTTGCTGGAGTTTGTCCCTCAGAGTCTCAGGGATGCTTGGCGTGCGGAGTTTGAGCAGCTACGCCAGGGTACTATGACCGTGTTAGAGTATGCAGTCTGGTTCAGTGACTTGGCACAACATGCATCAGCCTTGGTATCTACTGTCCGAGAGAGAGTCCACCATTTTATTGAGGGGCTCCACCCCAGCATTCGTACCAGCATGGCCAGAGAGATGGAGACAAATATGACTTACCAGCAGGCCGTGAGCATTGCTATGAGGATTGAGAGTATGTTGGCCCGGGACAGGGAGGAGAGAGAGGCCAAGAGGTCTCGAGATACGGGTCATTTCTCAGGAGCTCGTGCACCAGCATCACACTATGGTAGGGGTTTTGTGAGTCGCCCTGTACATTCAGCTCTTCCAGCGGCCAGTGATATTCCAGCACCTCCTAGACCTCGGGAGCCTTATTATGCACCACCAGTATCTCAGATGCCTCCTGCTTGAGATGCTATCACCGGCCAGTCCAGCAGGCCAGTTCAGAGTCAGCAGCAACAGCCACGCCCTCAGAGGGGTTGTTTTGGATGTGGCGACCTTCGTCATGTGATCAAGGATTGCCCTAAAGTTAGGAGGGGTGCACCACTAGAGACTTATCAGGTTCCACGTCTGCCACCAGGTCCCCCAGCGATACTTCCAGCCTCATCTGTTGCCCCACCATCTCAGGCAGCTCGAGGTGGAGGTCGGGGAGGACGAGGTCATCCTAGAGGGGGAGGTCAGGCCAGATACTATGCCCTTCCAGCTCGATCCGAGGACATTACTTCAGACTCAGTTTTCACAGGTATTGTCCCCGTTTGTCATAGGGACGCATCGGTACTATTTGATCCAGGTTCTACCTATTCATACGTGTCTTCATATTTTGTCCCACATTTGGGGATATCTCAGGATTCTTTGAGTTTCCCCGTATATGTTTCTACTCATGTGGGAGATTCTCTTGTTGTGGACCGCATATATCAGTCGTGTTTGATTCCTATTGGCGGTTTTGAGACCAGAGCTGATTTATTATTACTTAGCATGGTAGATTTCGACGTTATTCTGGGTATGGATTGGTTATCTCCGCACTATGCTATTCTTGATTGTCATGCCAAGCCCGTGACGCTGGCTATGCCAGGATTACCGAGGTTAGAGTGGAGGGGTTCACTAGAGTATACTCCTCGTCGGGTCATTTCTTTTCTTAAGGCTCAACGGATAGTGGCAAAGGGGTGCGACGCTTATTTAGCTTATGTGAGGGATGTTAGTGCTGAGACCCCTACAGTTGATTCGGTCCCGGTTGTGAGGGATTATCCCGATGTTTTTCCAGCTGACCTTCTGGCTATGCCGCCCGATAGAGACATTGACTTCAGCATTGACTTGTTGCCAGACACTCAGCCTATTTCCATTCCTCCCTATCCCATGGCTCCCCCTGAGTTGAAGGAGTTGAAGGAACAGTTACAGGAATTGCTTGATAAGGGGTTCATCAGGCCCACTGTATCTCCTTGGGGTGCTCCGGTGTTGTTTCTGAAAAAGAAGGATGGATCGATGCGTATGTGCATTGACTACAGGCAGTTGAATAAGGTGACAGTGAAGAATAGGTACCCGTTGCCCCGCATTGATGATTTGTTTGACCAGCTACAGGGTGCCAAGGTTTTCTCCAAGATTGATCTTCGTTCGGGCTATCATCAGTTGAAGATTCGGGAGTCGGATATCCTGAAGACTACTTTTATGACTAGATATGGTCACTACGAGTTCCTTGTTATGTCATTCGGGCTGACCAATGCCCCAGTAGCCTTCATGCACTTGATGCACAACGTATTTCGGCCTTATCTTGATAATTTCGTCATCGTATTCATTGATGACATTCTGGTATATTCTCGGTCCCAGTAGGACCATGAGCAGCACTTGAGGACCGTGCTTCAGACCTTGAGAGAGAAGAAGTTGTATGCCAAATTCTCTAAGTGTGAATTTTGGCTTGATTATGTGGCCTTCTTAGGCCATGTGGTATCTTCGGATGGGATCAGGGTAGACCTGAAGAAGGTGGAGGCAGTGCAGAGTTGGCCCAAACCGTCTTCAGCTACTGAGATCCGTAGTTTCCTTGGTTTGACCGGGTATTATCGCCGTTTCGTGGAGGGATTTTCATCCATTTCAGCACCCATGACTAGATTGACCCAGAAGGGCGCACCTTTTATTTGGACTGAGGAGTGTGAGGAGAGCTTTCAAAATCTCAAGACAGCCCTGACTACAACTCCAGTGTTAGTACTACCTATCAGTTCGGAGTCCTATACAGTCTATTGTGATGCTTCGAGGATTGGCTTGGGAGCGGTGTTGATGCAGGACGGTAGGGTGATTGCCTACGCGTCCAGACAGTTGAAGGTACATGAGAAGAATTACCCTGTTCATGATCTTAAGTTGGCAGCGATTGTTCACGCCCTGAAGATATGGCATCATTATATATACGGTGTTCCCAGTGAGATATATACGGATCACCGGAGTCTGCAGAACATATTCAGGCAGAAGGATCTCAATTTGCGTCAGCGTAGGTGGTTGGAGTTACTCAAGGATTATGACATCACCATATTATACCACCCGGGGAAGGCCAATGTGGTGGCCGATGCCCTGAGTCGCCGGGCGGAGAGTTTGGGAAGTTTGGCATATCTTCATGCAGCTGAGAGGCCCTTAGCTTTGGACGTTCAGTCTTAAGCCAACCAGTTCGTGAGGTTGGACCTTTCTGAGCCTCACCGGGTATTCGCTTGTGTTGTTGCTCGATATTCTCTTTATGACCGCATTCGAGGGTGCTAGTATGATGATCCCGACCTTCGAGCTCTTCGGGATAGAGTTCAGCGGAATGGTGTTAGAGATATGACCATAGATGATGATGGTGTGTTGAGACTACATGGCCATATTTGTGTACTTGACGTAGATGGATTGCGGAAGTTGATCCTTGAGGAGGCCCATAGATCGCGGTACTCCATTCATCCCGGTACCGCGAAGATGTACCAGGATCTGAGACAACACTACTGGTGGCAGAGGATGAAAAGGGATATAGTGGAGTTCGTAGCCAGATGCCTCAATTATCAGCAGGTCAAGTGTGAGCATCAGAGATCGGGAGGATTAATTCAGCAGATGAGGCTTCCAGAGTGGAAGTGGGAGCGGATTACCATGGATTTTGTGGTTGGACTTTCTCGGACTTTGAGAAAGTACGATGCCATTTGGGTGACTATTGACCGGCTGACCAAGTCAGCCCATTTCATTCCGGTGTTGACTACATATATTTCGGAGAGATTGGCTCAGATCTACATGCGGGAGATAGTCCGGTTGCACGGTGTGCCGATGTCTATTATTTCAGACCGAGGTCCTCAGTTCACCTCGCACTTCTGGAGAGCCTTGCATAGTGAGTTGGGCACCCAGATTGATCTCAGTACAACATTCCACCCTCAGACGGACGGACAGTCCGAGCGCACTATTCAGATTCTGGAGGATATGCTTCGTGCTTGTGTGATGGATTTTGGAGGATCATGGTATCAGTACATGGCCCTTGCAGAGTTTGCGTATAATAACAACTATCAGTCCAACATTCAGATGGCGCCGTTTGAGGCTTTATATGGTAGGCGGTGCAGGTCTCCAATAGGATGGTTCGAGCCGGGCGAGGCCCGATTGTTGGGTACATATTTGGTTCAGGATGCCTTGGACAAGGTAAAGATGATTCAGGATAGACTTCGCACAGCTCAGTCCAGGCAGAAGAGTTATGCAGACCGGAGAGTTCGGGACTTGGCATTCATGGTTGGTGATCGGGTTTTTCTTCGGTATCGCCTATGAAGGGTGTTATGAGGTTTGGAAAGAAGGGTAAGCTGAGTCCGAGGTTCATTGGCCCTTTTGAGGTATTGCAGAGGGTTGGGGAGGTTTCTTATGAGTTGGCCTTGCCTCCCAACCTAATAGGTGTTCATCCGGTATTCCACATTTCCATGCTCCGGAAGTATCACGGTGATCCGACTCATGTTTTGGATTTCAGCTCAGTTCAGTTGGACACGGATCTATCATATGTTGAGGAGCCTGTGGCCATTTTGGACAGGCAGGTCAGAAAGCTCAGGTCGAAGGAAATTGCCTCAGTAAAAGTTCAGTGGAGGGGTCATCCGGTCGAGGAGGCGACTTGGGAGACCGAGCAGGATATGCGGAGTCATACCCTCATCTATTCACAGCTTTAGGTATGTTTCTATACTCGTTCGAGGACGAACGATTTTCTTAAGAGGGG
>ML250862.1:16302-54053 GCA_005239495.1 Nicotiana undulata | reverse complement strand
GCCTAGCGGGTTCAACATTAGGCGCAGTCACGGCCCAAAGGGTGGGAATTTGGGTCGTGACATAATCACTTTGGCTGCGGATCATTTTCGGAGAGGACGAGGTAGCTGCTTGGCGATCGCAGACTCGCCTATCTCCTTCCCTATCTTCCTTGTGTATTTTTATTAATTATTTCAAGACAAAGTTGTCTTGTTAAATTTTGGGAACAGTTGTAGAATTGGCTCATGACTTAGTGACACCAGATTTTGGGGATTTCTCTTTTATAGTATTTCGAAGTTGATTATTATTTATTTTTTTTATTTCGGTCTCTCTGATGGAAACATGTCGATGTTTAAATATTTTTAATAATAGAAAACGAGTTGGTTCAGAGTATATGCTTTCCTAGTTTCACGATAGGCGCCATCACGACTGTGCATTTTGGGGTCGTGACAATATTGGGACTACGAATGTATTCCGGGAGATCCCCTAGTACTGTATATTTAAATTGGGACTACGGACGTCTTCCGGGAGATCCCCATGTACTGCATATTTAAATTGGGACTACGGACGTATTCCGAGAGATCCCATGTACTACATATTTAAATTGGGACTACAGACATATTCTGGGAGATCCCCCAGCACTGCATATTTATTTTTGGGCTTCGGACGTATTCCGGGAGATCCTCTTGTACTGCATGATAAATTCCGAACTACGGGATGGGATCTCGGTAGATTTCCTTGATGTTACATCTGTGTTCGGAGCTGTTAATCTTCTATGCTTAAGTGTCACAGGGTGATTTATAATCGAAGGATATTTATTTGAAAAGTATTTGTCTTGAAACTATGTTTAAAGGATATTTTGACCCCAGCCCCACTCGTCTAATTCCGCAGGTGCGAGACCGCAGGTGCGGTCCTCGAGCCGCAGGTGCAGAATCACTGTAGGCGCAGGCAGTGTGTCTCTTTAAAACACGGGATTTTCACCCCTTTCTTTCATCTTCCACCTCCATTAAAGACTTGGGAGCTTAGGGGAAGAGGTTCTACGACCTAGCTGCTAAAGAGGTAAGTAAATCCTACACTAATACTAGTTTAATACATTAATTACTAATTGAATCAACCGCTAAATCATTGAAAAATTAAGAATTGGGTAGTAACTTAGGGTTCTTGAGGAAATTGGTGAACTACTCATTTTTTACCATGAATTCAAGTAAAAATCGTATATTAATGATCCTTAGGCTATGTGTGAGTGATTCCTTTGAGAATTTTCGGAATCCGAGCGTGCGGGCCCGTGGTTGAAATTTTGGAGTTCTTCAAGAATGTTGAATTATTGAATAAATAGGATAATTTCCCTCCTTTGAGCATAAATTGATATGATTGTACCATGTTTGGCTAGTTGCGAGTCCTCGGGTGTAGAGTTCGGAGTTCCGGGCGCGTCCTTGGTCCGAGGGATAGATTCGACACGAGGTGAGTCTTCTTTCTAACCTTGTAAGAGAGAATTATCCCCATATGTGTTCTACATGGTGTGTGTAATTGTTTCGAGGGCTACGTGCGTACAAAGTGACGAGAGTCCGTACGTAGCGACTATTATGCTATGTCGGGTAGCTTTAGGGCTCACAAGTATGTCTCTACGTGCTTTATATGTATCTTTGGTTGTATTTTGAGTTGCAGATTACTTTTGAAATAGTATGAAAATGTGGAAAGTTTCAATTGAATTCCCAATCGATCAATCCTTGTTGCAAGTATAGCCCTATTGAGCTTATTGATAAATTCGATATATATATGTATATGTATAAGAGTCAGCACTCGAGTCGCAGGTATGATTCGCGATCGAGGGGAGCTTTATGATAAATCGGTATAAGGGTCAGCACTCGAGTCGCAGGTATGATTCATGATCGAGGGGAGCTTTATAGTAATTCGGTATAAATGTGTCAGCACCCGAGTCGCAGGTATGATTCACAAACGGGGGAAGCTTTACGTCCAATCAGTTATTTCCTTATGACTCCGGCCGGTTGTCTTACCCTTGTGTGCGCTTGGCTATTTGGTATTGTTTTCATTGATATTGACTTGACTGATATTTGGGGGAAAAGGAAAGTGTACATCGTTGTTATTCTCAGTAGTTACATGGATTTCTATACTTGATGTGTATCTGCTGCTTACTGCCTCACATGTCTACTGCATTTCGTTATATCCTGTCTTATATTATTACTGTTGGACCTTAGTGAGTGTCAAGTCGACCTTTCGTCACTACTTCTTCGAGATTAGACGGGATACTCACTGGGTATATATTTACTTATGTACTCATGTTGCACTTCTGTACTTAACTGTACAGGTTCTGAGGCAAATGCATCTGGTTATCAGACCGGAGCCAGATATTGACTGTAGCGGGCCTGGCTTCATGGTGAGCTGCTTGTCCTGACGATCCTCTCCAGTGCCATGGAGTCTTCTTTTGCTTATACTCCCGTCCACTTATTTCAGACTGTGGGATTGTATATATATATTTTGTCTCTTGTATATTCAGCTAGATTTCCCGTGACACTCGTGACACTGGTTCCTGGCACACACGTAGTGGTTATTTTTGAGATTTTGGGATGTACATATATATATATGCTCGTCTATCAGCTCGCGCTTCTTCATGGCTATTTTATGTACCACTGGGTTATTATCTTTCGATATTATGTTTTAACCTTTTAAATTCAGTAATTTGGTGAACTATTTAATCAAATAAAAAGGAACACTTAGTGAAATTTATGTTGGCTTGCCTAACCCAGTTGTTGGGCGCCATCACGACCTGAGTTAGGATTTTGGGTCGTGACAGACAATCTCAGGTCAAAGAAAACTCTTACATCACGTTCTTCAAGAGAATATCTTATTGACAGTTTATGATAATTCTAACTGTTAGAAACTATCCAATGAGTCGGTTCAATGATCATGTCTCTACGGGCATTACCTATATGTGATTTAGTTAATAAGATCTACTAATATTTATTCCATAAATACGATCACATAAATATTGATCTAACCGGATTACTAATGTCCAAATTAATAATCCTATGATCAAGAACAATTTTCGATTAAATTATAAGAAACTTCACTTATATTATCGTCATCATCTCTATCACGATGATAAGTCTCAAAATTTAATCAAGGACCTTATCAAACTAATCAAGCAATTAATAATAACTATGATGAAAGAATATCAAATGCCACATATTTTTATATTAAATAATGTTCACAAAAATATATTCAAATCATCAAACATGAAATTGGATCTAGGCGTATGTACTATATCCCTAACAATTAGGTCCCAACTGGAATGAAACAATTTTGAATTCTTGTAAACTAGTAATAACAATTTCTTGTTTATGTTGTCCAAGTAGAGCCTGTATAGTCATGATGTACCTACATAGTCGTATAGAGTAAAATTAGTTTATATTAAATGATCGAATGGTAGCGTGACACATGGAACCAAAAATAGGTAGAAAGAAAATCGAATAATAACCCGTAACAGAAATAATAGATGTAGTTGGCATCAGATAAACCCCGAAGGGAGCATGATCATCGGATAGCACTCAATGAAGAATATTTCCTGGCATTAAATGAAGCCGTTGCAGAAAATATTTGCATTCATGGCCTGTCATTACATATTCATCAATGGCCCCTTTATTGTCATTTTAGAGGCGCTTGATCCTAGGATCTTGTTTCTCTAGGTCTAGCTATAAATAGTATGCTTAACACCCATTGTAACACACAAAATTCTTGGCAAAACCTATGCTACATTCTATTCTCAAGCTCAATAAAATATCTCTATTTGTTGTTTTACATTGTTCTTATTTCAATCATCGGAGGCATTGCTCCTGGAGCCAAGCTTGTTATTTCTTTCGACTTTAATCACTAAATCTTATTTCCAATCTTGTTTATTTGTCAATTTTGGATCAAATCAGTTCGCTTGTCTATAAAATAAGTAGCAAATTCAATTGTACCATTTTATGGGTAAACAGTTTGGCGCTCATCATGGGGCTTAGACAATTGCGTAATTGAGTTTATCCTTGCGTTTATTACTTACTTGTTTGATTCTTTGTTCCTTAGCAAATCATCAAAAATAGCATATAACGATGTCAATATCGCACACAACGTTGAGGGACATGAAAATCTTTCTCAACATGAGGATTCAATTAGCGACACCCGCAACTAAGGGGACGAGGCAACCGCAGTCCATGGAGAACAGTACCCCCGACATGTACGGGAGCCAACTCCCAATGATGCAGAAGAGGAACATGTTGCAAAAATAGTAAGAATCTTAAGAGAGCGGCAGAAAGCCATCATGGGCCACCTCTCAAGACACGATCATGTGATGACGGAATTGAAGCAAGCACTATCAGGATCTTCTAACAACGCAAACATAAGGGGTCCGGTTCTTCCTGGCACTCTCGCAAATCAAACAGCCTAAAGAATTGATAATAACACACCGAGGAGTGAGGTTGGTTTTGGCAATATCGGGGGAACTGGTAGCGGTCTAGTAACAGTAATAGTAATGATTTATTCAAAATCGAGCTCATGATATTTATGAGGGAAATGAAAGAGCGGATGAATCAGAACGCGGGGGGATTTCACGTCGGAATGGATCAGATTCTGGCACACCACAAGTTTTGAAGGGACGGATTCGAAGAGATATACTTAGTTGTCATTCAAACCGAGCGCAACACTAGAGTTAATTCTGAAGAGGTGTTTTCAAGATGTCAGACATACCAAAGTATGATGCGACTTCGGACCCTCAGGAGCACATCACAACCTATACAACGGCAATTAAAGGGAACAATTTGGCTCAACATGTGATCGAATCGGTTCTGCTGAAAACGTTTAGAGAAACCTTAACGAAAGGGGCCTTGACATGGTATTCACTCTTGCCTGAGCATTCAATAAATCTTTTAAAATGCTCGCACATTTGTTCATTAAGGCACATGTCGGGGCCAGAACGATCCATGCCAAGAAAGAGAGGATGTTGCTAACGGTTGTACCGGACGAATGGGAAACGGATGCGTTCACAAAAGGTTTGAATCTAAGGAGCTCCAATGCCTCCCGAAAGCTGAAGGAAAATTTGCTTGAGTTCCAAGCGACCACAAGGTCGGATGTTCATAACCGCTATGAGTCAAAAATAAGGATAGAAGATGATCAGTTCGGTTACCCGATATAATCAAAGGGTGGGACAAGAACCATGATAAGTTCAAAGGCGATTTCGATATAGACCAACGATCTTCTAAAGGCCGGTTCATGACATACGAGAGAATCAAAGGATGCAGTAGCAAAGCGTTTTGATTCTCGGATAGGTTCGTTCCCGACAGAAGAATTGACCATGTTCGGAACAACATATCGTTGCAAGATAATAGGTACCTGGATTTCTCATATTCCAGGTTGTCAAATTATAATTTCAACATCAGTGTAGTGAAGTTGATATCAGCATGAAGAATATCAAAGAAGCACAGCTCTCAAACCCAATCAAATCACATCTCATCCATAGGGATCCTAAATTATGGTGCGAGTATCATAGAACACACGGCCACAGAATTGGCGACTGCCTGCATCTGTATGAAGAGGTGGAGACGTGTTGAAGAACGGCCATCTCACGAAATTCTTGAGCGACCGGGCCAAGAACAATTACGGTTGTAGCCGGGATAATGCGGAGCCTTCGAAGATAGCAGAAGATCCTCCTTGATTGGATATCAACATGATTTTAAGAGGGAATGAAATCAAGGGTATAACCTTATCGGCGGCCAAGAAGACAACGGTTTTAGTGACTCACACCAAAATACTTGGGGAGGTTGTCGAAGATGATATCACCTTCGTGGAGGAAGATGCTGACAGACTTCTCCTTCCACATTATGATGCTCTGGTAATCTCTCTTAATTTCTTAGATTTTAAGATTAAGCGTGTTTTGGTTGACCCAGGAAGCTCAACCAACATCATTCAATAGAGAGTATCGGAGCAAGTGACAATAACCAGAAGCACGACTATAAATCTCCTCAGCAGGTTCAACATAGCAAATGTGACAACCCGAGGGGAGATCCTGCTGCCCACGAATGTCAAAGGGGTCATCAAAACCACCTTGTTCGAAGTGGTAGATGGAGATATGGGCTATAATATAATCCTCGGAAGACATGGTTGCATGAGATGAAGTTCGTTCCCTCAACAAATCATCAACTATTGAAATTTTCGACCTCAGAAGGAATCGAGCAGATAAGAGGAGATCATATGGTGGCAAGAGAAATGAACGCAATGTCGATTTCTAGCAGCAAAGGGAAGGAACCTAGAAAATAGAAATTACTGGAACCGACACTTCTCCCTTGACCAATGAAGATGAAGGCGAGGAGTCGTTAGAATACCACCAGGTGCCGAGATATTTTTAGGTGCCGGAGGAAACAGATGCAACCAAGTCCACTGCGGAAGAACTTGGGCAAGTGGCCTTGTCCAAAGATTTCTTGGAAAGGAAGTTCCACTTGGGAACATAACTCAATCCCGAACTCAGGTCAGGATTTATTGATTTTCTTAAAGATAACGTTGGTTGTTTTGCATGGTTGCACTCGGATATGAGGGGTATTCCATTAGAGGTGGTCGTGCACAAGCTAAGCCTGGACCCAAACTTCCCATCGGTAAGGCACAAGAAATTCCTAATAGTCAAGGACAGAATCATGTTTGTTAAAGAAGAGGTAACTCAACTACTTGACACTGATTCGATCCGGGAGGTAAACTATCCTGAATGGTTAGCTAAACTAGTTGTGGTTCCAAAGAAAAATAACAAATTTAGAATATGCGTCGATTATAGAGATATGAATAAGGTGTTCCCTTAAGACTCATTCCTATTTCAAAACATTGATCAAACGATTGATGCAACGGCCGTGCATGAGTTAAGGATTTTTCTCGATGCATACTCTGAGTACAATCAAATCAAGATGAACTCGGAGGATCAGGAAAAAAATTCGTTCATAACAAATTTTGGCACATATTGCTATAATGTGATACCATTTGGTATTTAAAATGTCGGAGTCACTTAACAGAGGCTCATGAATAATATGTTCAAGAAAAAATAGGCAAAAAGATGGAAATATATATCGATGACATGTTAGTCAAGTCTTTAAATGTCGTTGATCATTTGAAACACCTCCAAGAAACATTCGATATCGTGAGGAAGCATAACATGAAGCTCAACCCGGAAAAATGCGTGTTTGAGTTTGGATCTAGTAAGTTCTTGGGATTCTTGGTCTCACAGCGACGGATCGAGGTTAATCTTGACAAAATTAAAGCAATCAAATACATCCCAGACCAACTAACGAGTGTAAAAGAATTAAAGAGACTAAAGATTGGTCACTTTAAGCAGGTTCATCTCCCGATCCTTGAAAAAATGTCATCACTTCTTCTCACTTATGAAAAAGAATAATAATTTCTAATTGACTCCAGAATGTCAGTGGACTTGAAAGACTTGAAATTCTACCTTTCAAGCCCCCCGCTATTATCAAAACCGGGGGAAGGTGAACAATTACTAATATATGTAACAGTCTCAAAAGTAGCGGTAAGAGTCGTTCTAGTACGAGAGGATGGACATACACAATTTCCTTTATATTATGTTAGTAAAATTTTGTCGGGAGCGGAGACTTGTTATCCACACCTCGTAAAGCTTGCCTTAGCTCTTGCAGTCACCTCCCAAAAACATAGGCCTTATATTCAGTACCACCCGATAGCCGTTGTGAAAACTTTCCCCTTGCAGAATGTTCTTCACAAGCCTAAGTTGTCAGGCTGGTTGGCCAAGTGGTCAATCGAAATTAGTGAGTTTGATATTGAATACAAGCCTAGGACTGCAATCAAATCACAATTTTGGCCAATGTCTTGGTCGATTTTAGTCTCGAGTTCTTTCCCCTGGCTGCTAAAGAAGAGATGTTGGTGTCGGAAATGACATCAGGTGTTTGGACCTTGTTCACGGACGGAGCTTCCAATGTGAAAGGGTCCGAGCTCGGGGTGGTTCAAATCATGTCCTCAAGGGAAACCCTAAGAAAGGCCATTAAAGTTGTCATGTTAACTAACAATGAATCCAAGTATGAGGGCTTGGTTGCAGGACTTGAACTGGCCCGGAAACTTGGCTCTGAGGTCATAGAGATCAAATGTGACTCCCACTAGTACTATACCAAGTGTACGGGATTTTCGACACAAAGGAGGAACACATGCAACAATATGTGAATAAAGTTTAAGCATTGCTTGTAGGATTAAGGGAATGGTAGATCATACACATTGCGAGAGAAGAGAACAAGGAAGTAGATGCATTGGCTAATTTGGGGTCATCTACGGAGATGAAAAGATCTGGCTCCGATACTATCGTTCAGTTTTTGCATTCGGTACCAGATGTGGATGGCTATTATGAAGTAAATACATCGAATCTAGTTTGGACTGGAGGAATGATTTCATCGAGTATCTTTGGTATGGCCTGTTGCCCGAAGACACGAAGGCGTCCCGGTCACTATGCACCCAAATGGCTCGCTACTACCTCAAGGGTGGACAATTATATAGGATAGATATCATACCAAGGCTCATTGGCCCGATGTTTAGGAGCCTCAGAGGTGGACTACGTGATAAGAGAGGTCCAAGAAGGAACTTGCGGGAACCATTCCGGTGTGAATTTTTTGGTACTAAAGCTCTTTAGGGAGGATACTACTGGCCTCAGATGGAACAAAACGCAAAAGTGTTTGTTCAAAAATGCGACAAGTGTCAACGCTATGCATAGTTGGTGCAGCAACCGGCGAAACTCTTTCTTTCGGTACAGTCCCCATGGCCATTCATGAAATGGGGGATGGATATAGTTGGTCCCTGCCACCGGTTCCCGAAAAGAAAGATTTCATTTAATTTTAACCGATTACTTTATTATATCTGAAGTAGGTCCTTACCAAAAGATCGGTGATCGCAAAGTGATCGACTTCCTATGGGGACACAAAATTTGTCGATTCAGATACCGAATGAAATCTCTTGTGATAACGGACCAAACTTCATAAGCTCCAAAGTCACAAAATTTATTGAAGATCTGAAAATCAAAAGGATTACATCCTTAACATACCATCAAAACACTAATGGACAGGCGGAGTCGACCAACAAGGTGATTATCCAAAACCTCAAAAAGAGATTAGAAGTGGCTAAAGGAAAGTGGCTCGAAGAGTTACTGGGTGTGATATAGGCGTACGGACGAAGGCAAAATCGAGCATGGGAGCGATACCTTTCTCTCTCGAATACGACTCAAAAGCTCTCATCCTAGTGGAATTTGGGGAACAAACCTTACAGCTCTCCTGAACAAATGAAGAAACAAATAACGAGGCATTGCTGGTGAAGCTGGATCTGCTCGATAAACGCAGGGACTTGGCACACATAAGGATGGTGGCTCAAAAGAAAAGGATGGGGAGATACTATAGTTAGAGAGCCAATCTTCATTACTTCAAAGTAGGCGACTTGGTTTTGAGGAAGGTGACTTAGAGTACTCGGGAAATCAACACTGTGAAGCTGGGTCCGATATGGAAAGGTCCCTACCAGATTTCGGCTGTCACCGATAAAGGATCTTACGAGCTGAAAAATCAACATGGAGTCAAATTGACCAGCAATTGGAAGGTGACTCGCCTCAAAAAATATTTCTACTAATGGATCATATCAATACTGAAAATATATGTTGCATTCGTTTTCCCTTCGACCAGTTTTTGCCCCAATCAAGTTTCTAGTAAGGTTCTTAACGAGGCAGCAACGGAATGAATACTACGGGAGGAGCGTCATTGGCAAATTTAAGACTTTTTAATGACAAGGAATTGAGATTAAAAACCATTATGGGATGGTTAAATAGTCTTTGGCTCAATGGCAAGTTCCTAATGGGAAACAAAACTTTCCATCGAGCCGAAGAAAATTCAACCATTCATAAGTTGTTTACACCAATGAAGCAAGATTTCAATTATTCCAATTCGCATACTTCGTATTCGAACACCAGGGGAGGTATGGTAACAATATAACATACGGCAATAAGATTTCCATAAAAATCGAGGACTGCGAGAACCTGAAACAATAATATCTTATCGGGACCAGAGAATGCATGGCAAGCCCCATAAAAATAAGTTGTACAAGTTAGCCATATGTATTGGAATTTTCTTTATTTTTTCTCAGCAAAAAAATGCTTATGTACTTATAAAGATAGAAGGAATAAAATAAAGTCGTTTTATTTTTATCTAGTTTCTTGTCCAAACAATAAGTTGATTTTATCAATTGAAAGTTAACAAAAACTTCAAATGCTTGTGCCGAAATAAATAGGAGTCGTCCTCCTCAAGAGCACCATAAACATAAGAGAGCCCTCGGTTATGAAACCCTCATAGTAAAGGGTTGATTCCAAAAGAGTTTATGCCCGGCACAAGAAGCTATCAGATGAAAATACACCTGAAGCCTTATCTAATTCAACGCAAAAAGAATAAAATTTGCGCAATAATTAAGCGAAAGTCTTCTTCATTTATCAAAATGACAAACGACATATATAATAAAGTACAAAGGAAAACATCAAAAGAAAAGAAGAAAAAATCTAAACATTATCGTCGTCGGAACTCAGGGGGAGAGAGAGACATCTACGCTCCCCGGGTGTCACGATCCGAAATCCCACCTTCAGGCCGTGATGGCGCCTAACGTTGCACCCGCTAGACAAGCCAACGCATTAACCGAATTGATTTATTAACAAGTGAGAGTAATAAACATTGACTAGATAATTATGATAAAAATGTGGAAGCTTAACTAAATCTAAATAACAATAGCCAATAACGAAGGAATCCCTTTAAGTACAAAACCCAGAAATGGAGTCACAATCTCACGAACCAGTCTAAGATTTAGCTAAAGACAACAGTTTGAAATAAAATGATATATCTGTCTGGAAGTACATAGATGACAGAATGAAAGATAGACAGTGACGCCGAGATCCACGAACGCCTGCGGAACTACCTCAGTGTCGTCTGAAATGGACTGAAGGATACCCCCTCTAACGATGTCCACCGGGTCCGGCTGCGTAATCTGCACGACATAAAGAAGTGTAGGTGTAGCATCAGTAAAACCGACCCCATGTACTGAGTAAGTGTCGAGCCTAACCTCAGCGAAGTAGTGACGAGGCTAGACACGATAACAACAATTTACCTGCACAGTTCTATAAAATCTACCAAAGAAAATGGATAGAAATAAGCAGTTAAGCATGGTAATACGGGGACAAGTAATGGGGTAACAAGTGAGAAGAGACTATGAATAACTGAACAAACAATTAATGCAAAAGAATCAAGTCAACAGGACATAACAACTCAAACAAGAATGTACACGGCATCAGCCTTCGTGCTTTTACTCTCATCCTCACAGTGCAATGCGTAAATGAAAGCAATATAAATAATGGCACGGCATCACCCTTCGTGCTTTTACTCTCGTCCTCACAATGCAATGTATAAATGAAAGTAATATAAATAATGGCACGGCATCACCTTCGTGCTTTTACTCTCTTCCTCACTATGCAATGTATAGATGAAAGCAATGTAAATCATGGCACGGCATCACCCTTCGTGCTTTTACTCTCTTCCTCACCATGCAATGTATAATGTAAGCAATGTAAATCATGGCACGGCATCACCCTTCGTGCTTTTACTCTCTTCCTCACCATGCAATGTATGAAATGAATGGGATGAATACACGGCATCACCCTTCGTGCTTTACAATCTTCCTCACCCAAATCAACAACAAATGACAACTTGGCAAGGAATTTAACAACATGGAATACAATTCAAAACCACCCAGCAAGGGGAAAACATCAACCAATATAATAACAATGCCCGGCAAGGGACCCAGCTATAACCAATCTCTTACAAGTATATAACGTAATGAATTGATTCCTCGACTGAAATATCATATCACAAGTACTTAACGGATAATCTCAGCAATTCAACAACTTTCCAAAGGAAACTATTTCAAAACACAATAAACATCGGAATAATAATAGGTAATTCACCAAATTAGACTCACGGGCATTCTTGACAAACAATGCATAGGTACTTGTCACCTCACCTATACATTGATCATGATAATACAAGTAGCACATATGACTCAACACCTATTCCCTCACTAAAGTTAGGCCAAACACTTACCTCAGCTCCAAAAATGCAAATCAAGCCTCTAGCACTGCTTTCCCTCTCGAATCCAACTCTGAAACGATAGTATCTAAGCATAATCGAGTCAATAATATTAATAATGACTCAATAATTCAATCCCAAAGTCTAATTATACATTTCCCATCATTCTTCCAAAAATACCAAAATTCGACCCCGGGCCCGCTCGGTCCAAACATGAGGTTCGGACCGAAACCCGATCACCCATTCCCCCACGAGCCCGAATATATAATTTGTTTTGAAATCCGACCCCAAAATAAGGTTGAATTCCCAAAAATTCCATAAACCCTAACTCTACCCAAAACCCCTAATTTCTACCTTTAATTGCATGTTTTTAGACCTAGATTCTAGTAATAGATGGAGAAAAATGGAAGAAAATGGAGTTAGAATCACTTACCCAAGTAGTTATGGAGGAAAAGTTGCTTGGAAGTCGTCTATGGGGTTTGAGGAAGAAGAGAATGGTGAAAAATTATGAAATCTCGTGTAAGTATTCTGTTTTGGGGCTTCAAAAATAACTGGGCGAAATTATTCTATGCGATCGCAGAAGAAGGGCTGCAATCGCGGAGCTTCGTGCATTCCCTACTACGCGACCGCAGAGGTAAGGGTGCGATCGCAGAAGAGACAGGTTGTGGACTTGTGCGATCGCGGATGAGGCTCGTGCGATCGCAGAGAGTAATTGCCCTGCCCTCACCCAGCTCGCCTATACCCTTATGCGATCACGGACTACTCTATGTGATCGCATAGAGGAACTGACCTCCCCCACCCCACAAAGCTATGTGATCGCAGAACTATATATGCGATCGCACTGGATGAAACATCAGACACCAGAAACCAATCAAAACACCAGATTTTTTCAACCATTTTGCACCCCGACACCTACCCGAAACTCACTCGAGACATCGGGGCTCAAAACCAATAATACACACGACTCCCAAATTATCCTACGGACTTATTCAAGTACTTAAACCACCAAAATATCATCAAAAAAAAGGAATTAGACTCCAAAATCCCTAAAATTTCCTCAAACTTCATAAACTATCAAATTTTTCATTTTCGATCCGAAACACGTCAAATCAAGTCCGTTTTACACCAAATTTTACAGATAACTCATATAACACATATTGAACCTGTTACGGGCTCCGAAACCATAATACGGGCCCGGTAACACAGGTTTCACATCGAAGTTCATTTTTAAAAGTCTTTATTATTTTCAGAAAATAATTTTCTTTAAAAATTCATTTCTCGGACTTGGGACCTCGGAATTCAATTCCGGGCATACGCCTAAGTCCCATATTTTCCTACGGACCCTCCGGGACCGTCAAATCATGGGTCCGGGTCTGGGTCCATTTACCAAAAATGTTGACCAAAGTCAACTTAAATCAATTAATTATTATAAACTCAACTTTTCATCCAGTTTTCACATAAAGGCTTCCCGGCTACGTGCCCGGGCTGCGCACGCATATCTAGGTGAGATTAACGGATGCTTTCAGGGCCTCAGAACACAGATTTAGTTAAATTTTACACAGGATGACCTTTTGGGTCATCACACCGGGGGAAGTGGGCGGATCAACCATCGGTTCGGGTCCTGGGCCCTCATATTCATTCTCTTCAGCTTCATCCTCGGTTCCCCAATACTTGGGACTGGTGCTCGAAGAGTAAGTTGCGGAAAGTTAAGCAGGGAGGCATTCTCAAGTAGTTAACTCCAGTGTTCGGGCATCGGCGATGCAATCATCAATATCAACAATGCCCGGTTTGTCCTCTTCCAAGGTCTTTAGATATGATACATAGCATATGTCTTTTCGAATATGAGGGAATCCTCTTAGAACTGGAGATTTGACTTAAGCTTTTCAACCTCGACCTGAAGACCATCCCTCTCGGATCTTATGGGGCCAAAACTAAAGATTGCAGATTGTATATATGTGAATTTGGTTTTCTTCATGATATTCTTAATCCTGTCTTCCTTTCCAGCCCTCTACTTGTAACGACCCGGTCGGTCGTTATGTAGAACCTGTATTATAATTACTGTTATTTCCTTGTCATAGGTTGAATATAGTGTTTATGAGGTGTTAGAGTTGGTAGGCTCGGAATCGAAATGGTTATAGTGAAAAGTTAGTTCTTGGTGATTTCCGGTCGGTAGTGGAAAATAGGCTATCGGGGTCGGAATGGGATTCTGGAAGTTGGAACAAGTTCGTAATGTCGTTTTGGATATGTCTGCAAAATTTCAGGTCAATCGGAGGTGGTTTGGATGGTTTCAGCATCGCTGGTGGAATTTAGGAATTTCAAAGTTCTTAGGCTTGAATCCGACGTGATTTTGGTGTTTTGATGTTATTTTTGGTGTTCCGAGAGTGCAACTAAGTTTGAATGATCATTTATGATGTGTTGGTAAATTTGGTTGGGGTCCCGAGGGGCTCGGGATTGATTTCGGGTGGTTAACGGGCAGGTTTGGACTTAGAAAAATAGTTGTTTTGCTTGTGTGTTGCAGGTGTGAAATTCTTCTATGTGATTGCGGGGTGATGTATGTGATCGCATAGGTCAATTGGTGAGGCCCAGGAAATTGTTCTGTGCGAACGCAGGCAGTGTGGTGCGATCGTGTGAGGGAGTGAGGAATGCGCAGTACGAACGCGCCTGAGTGCATGCGAACGCACTGGATGACGAGTGTGGGGCATGCACGAATTGGAAATTTGGAAAAATATTCCTTTTTAGGCAACTATTGAGTTCCGAAACTACTTTTAAAGCATATGAGTTATAATATTACTATATTTAGATATATTTGGGCTGTAAGCCATGTTTGGGGCCTAGTGCCGATCTGTTTTAACCCCTTGGGGGCTGTTTTACTGATATTCTCACTACTTTAAAACTATGATTTTACACTCGATCTTTCTTGTGAAATTGTATACGCTCCAATTTGATGATATTACTATTTCTTGAAATGAAATACTATTTTGGGTCGAGAACCTCATTTTATTCATGGCCCGAGTGGCATGCTGAGAGTGTCTGACTGAGTGAGGCCGAAGGCCAATGTTGTGAGATGTTATGATATGAGAGAGGTCGAGTTCCTGAGAGTGATTTATGCCATGATGTGGCTTGTTTATAGCGCTTGGGTTGTAGGAGCCCCTCCGTAGTCTGTACACACCCCCAGTGAGCGCATGTACCTACTGAGTGCGAGTGCCGAGTGCCGAGTGATGAGTGATTGGGAGGCATGAGTGACAGTGAGGTTGCCCACGGGGCTGATACTGAGAGATGGTGAGGTGATGAGGGAAATTGTTACGAGTGATGATTATGGCCCGAAGGGCAGTTTTATGATGATATTTTACTGAGTTTTTGACTATGATTTACTTCATTTTTCAAACTGATATTTCTGAGAGTTTTAACTGAGAAAATATACTTGTTTCAAAGGATTTTCTGGAATTTGGTTTTCGAACCTATGTATACTGTATTGAGACTTGATGTTTTACTGTTTTGTGGATTGGTTATTTGTGTTGTGTGTTTCATATACTTCAGACTGTGATTTATTTTCATTACTACTGAGTTGGCGTACTCATCATTACTCCCTGTACCCCTGTGTGCAGATCCAGGTACCAGTTCGGAGCAGTAGTCGTCTGAGCTCGTTGTCATCAGCGTTTAGGATTTCGAGGTAGTTGTTCCGCGTCCTCATCTTCTCCACTTCCCTTCTTCATATAGTTCTTAGTATTTGATTCATAGACATTATTATGACATTAGCACAGTTAGTCTATTTCTTAGATGCTCGTGATCGGTTGACTCCAGTCTTGGGGGATTAGTTTAGACTATTAAATTATATTATAATTGCTTAGAGACTTAGAGAAAAATGTTAATTGCTTATTATGCTGGTATTTATTGGTTTTGAGTAATTATATTGAAACAAAATGTGTAGTTATGTGATGGTTGGCTAGCCTAGTTCCGCGATATGCGCCATCACGACCTGTTAGGATATGGGGTCGTGACAAGTTGGTATCAGAGCACTAGGTTACATAGGACTCAACGGTCATGAGCAGGTTTAGTAGAGTCGTGCGGATCGGTACGGAGACGTCTGTACTTATCTTCGAGAGGCTACAGAACTCTTAGTAAAAATCTCATTTTCTTGAACTCTTTCGTGCCATTCTATTGGTTCTTGAAATCTAAACTTCTGTTGTTTCATTCTCTCACAGATGGTGAGGACACGCACTACCGATCAAGGTGACCAGACACCAGCCAGACCCACAAGGGGTCGAGGCCGTGGTGGAGTTAGGGGACCAGCCCGCGCAGAAGCCGGGACAGTACCACAGGATCCCCCGACTATTCAAGATCAGGTTCCCGCCGAGGGTGCTCCAGCGGGACAGGCTCAGGCACCAGTAGTGCCTATTATTATTCCGGGTCTTCAGGAAACCCTGGCTCAAATATTGACGGTGTGTACTAGTTTGGCTCAAGTAATTGCTATGTATACTACTGCCACTGTAGCTTAGGCTGGGGGAGGCATTCAGACTCCAACTGCCAAGACAACTGAGCAGGTTGTACAGGGTATTCAGGCACCTGGGGTAGTCCCAGCGCAGCCGGTTGCCCCAGTCCAGGACTATGTGGTCTCAGCTATGCCCGAGGATGAGCAGCGTAGGCTGGAGCGGTTCAGTAGAATTCAGCCTCCGACTTTCAGCGGCATAGAGGGTGAGGATGCCCAAGGTTTTCTGGATAAGTGCCAGAGGATACTACGTACTGCAGGTATTTTGGAGACCAGTGGGGTCTCGTTTGCTACATTTCAGTTTGCGGGTGCTGCTTTCACTTGGTGGGAGGAATTCGAGAGGCGTAGGCCAGTTGGTTCAGCACCTCTCTCCTGGCAGCAGTTCTCCACGATCTTTTTGGAGAAGTATGTTCCTCATCCCCATAGAGAGGAGCAGTGCAGGCAGTTTGAGCAGTTGCGCCAGGGAGAGTTGTCAGTTGCTCAGTACGAGAAGAGGTTTTCCGAGTTGGCTAGACATGCTTCGGAGTTAGTCCCTACTGACAGGGAAAGGATCAGGAGATTTGTAGATGGTCTCACGTATCAGCTTCTGATTTTGATAACCAGGGAGAGAGTGTCTGGAGCTACATTTGAGCAGGTAGCTGACATTGCTCGGGACATTGAGTCGGTTCGTAGGCAGAAGCGTGAGGAGAGGGAGGCCAAGAGGCCTCGGGGATCAGGTAGTTTCAGCGGTGGCCCTTCTAGAGGGCAGTTTCACCCCAATAGAGGTCGTCCATTTAGACCTCCTCATCCAGTTCGCCCAGCTTATAGTGGCGCATATTGTGGGCAGGGTCCTCGCAGTTCTTATGAGGGACGTTCATCTTTTAGTGCCCTTTCAGCTCAGATCTCCTTCAGAGCATCATCATATCAGGGTTCTTCTATGCACGGTTCATCCGGCGGTTATCATAGTGGAAGGGGTTCTCTTCAGTCTCCATCTCCAGCTCCAGGTGGTTGTTTTGAGTGTGGACAGTTCGGACATGGGTGGAGGCAGTGTACCCGTCGTCTGGTATTTCATCTCAGTAGAGGGTTCAGCCCTCGACATCAGCCCCAGTCACTTCACCACCTACCTAGGCAGCCAGGAGTGGTGGTCAGGCAGCTAGAGGACGCCCTAGAGGGGGAGGTCGAGCAGGTGGAGGCCAGCCACGTATCTATGCACTTCCGACTAGGCCTGATGTTATGGCGTCCGATGCGGTGATTACAGGTACTATCTCAGTTTGTCACACTCATTCTTTGGCTTTATTTGACCCTGGTTCCACGTACTATTATGTCTCATCCTATTTTGCTCACTTTCTGAATATGCCCCGTGAGTCTTTAGTTACGTCTGTTCATGTTTCGACTCTGGTTGGCGATACTATTGTTGTGGACCGTGTGTACCGATCATGTCTATTGGGGGTTTAGAGACTCATGTGGACTTGATATTACTCAGTACGGTCGATTTTGATGTGATTCTGGGCATGGATTGGTTATCTCCATGTCATGCTATTCTTGATTGTCACGCTAAGACCGTGACCCTAGCTATGCCTGGAGTTCCAATAGTTGAGTTGAGAGGGTCTATAGAGCATGTGCCTAGTAGAGTGATTTCTTATTTGAAGGCTCAGCGCATGGTTGAGAAAGGGTGTGAGTCTTATCTTGCTTTTGTGAGGGATGTTAGTAGTGAGACTCCTTCTGTTGATTCTGTTCCTGTCATTCGTGATTTTCCGGACGTATTTCTTGCAGACCTGTCAGGCATGCCACCTGACAGGGATATTGAATTTGGTATTGACTTGGTACCAGACACCCAGCCTATCTCTATTCCACCTTACCGCATGGCACCAGCGGAGTTGAAAGAATTGAAAGAGCAGCTTCAGGAAATCTTAGATAAGGGGTTCATTCGGCCTAGTGTGTCACCGTGGGGTGCACCGGTGTTGTTTGTGAAAAAGAAAGATGGCTACATGCGCATGTGTATTGATTATAGGCAGTTGAATAAGGTTACGTGAAGAACCTGTATCCTTTGCCCCGTATTGATGACTTGTTTGACCAGCTTCAGGGAGCTAGAGTGTTCTCCAAGATTGACTTGAGGTCCGGATATCACCAGTTGAAGATTCGGGATTCTAACATTCCGAAGACTGCTTTAAGAAACAGATATGGTCATTATGAGTTTCTGGTTATGTCATTTGGGCTGACCAATGCCCCAGCCGCATTCATGCAATTGATGAATAGTGTGTTTCAGCCTTACCTTGATTCGTTTGGCATTGTGTTCATTGATGACGTCCTGGTTTATTCCCGTAGCCAGGAAGATCATGCTCAGCTTTTGAGGGTTGTGTTACAGAGGTTGAGAGAGGAGAAACTTTATGCAAAATTCTCCAAGTGTGAGTTTTGGCTCGGTTCAGTATCCTTCTTGGGGCACGTGGTGTCTAGTGAGGGTATTCAGGTTGATCCAAAGAAGATTGAGGCGGTGCAGAGTTGTCCTAGACCATCCTCAGCTACGGAGATCAGGAGTTTCCTTGGTTTGGCGGGATATTACCGTCGCTTTGTGGAAGGATTCTCTTCTATTGCTTCACCTTTGACCAGATTGACCCAAGAGGGTGCTCTATCCATATGGTCTGATGAGTGTGAGGAGAGCTTTCAGAAGCTCAAGTCAGCATTGACCACAGCTCCGGTATTGGTTCTGCCTACTGGTTCGTATTTTTATACAGTTTATTGTGATGCTTCTAGAGTTGGTTTGGGAGCGGTATTGATGCAGGACGGTAGGGTGATTGCCTACGCGTCGAGATATTTGAAGGTGCACGAGAAGAATTATCCAGTGCACGATCTTGAGTTAGCTTCGATTGTTCATGCCTTGAAAATTTGGTGGCATTATTTGTATAGGGTAGAGTGTGAGATTTTCACTGATCATCGTAGTTTGCAGTATCTGCTGAGGCAGAAGGACTTGAATTTGCGTCAGAGGAGATGGTTAGAGCTTCTCAAGGATTATGACCTCACTATTTTGTATCATCCGGGGAAGGCCAATGTCGTAGTCGATGCCTTGAGTCGCAGAGCCGAGAGTTTGAGGAGTATAGCTTACCTTTCAGCAACAGAGCGACCTTTAGCACTTGATGTTCAGGCTTTAGCGGGTCAGTTGGTGAGATTGGATTTGTCAGACCCTCCGCGGGTAGTGGCTAGCATGGCTCCCCGGTCTTCTCTTTATGATCAGATTAGAGCCCAGCAGTATGATGATCCGCATTTGTTAGTACTTCAGGATAGGGTCCGTCGAGGTGATGACAGGGATGTGACTATTGGTGATGACGGAGTTATAAGGATGCAGGGTCGTATTTGCGTGCCCAATGTGGATGGGTTTCGAGAGTTGATATTAGCAGAGGCCCACAGCTCGCGGTATTCCATCCATTCGGGTGCCACGAAGATGTATCAGGACTTGAGACAGCAGTATTGGTGGAGGCGGATGAAGAGAGATATTGTTGAGTATGTAGCACGGTGTCTCAACTGCCAGCAGGTCAAGTATGAGAACCAGAGACCAGGTGGGTTACTTCAGAGGTTAGATATTCCGGAGTAGAAGTGGGAGCGAATCACTATGGACTTTGTAGTTGGGCTTCCACGGACTTCGAAGGGTTTTGATGCTATTTGGGTCATTGTGGATCGGCTGACCAAGTTCGCGCACTTCATTCCTGTCAGTACTACTTATACTTCAGAGCGGTTAGCCGGTATCTACATCAGGGAGATCGTCTGATTGCATGAAGTTCCAGTTTCTATCATTTCTGACAGAGGTACTCAGTTCACATCTCAGTTTTGGAAGGTCGTACAGAGAGGTATGGGTACTCAGGTAGAGTTGAGACCTGCATTTCATCCTCATACTGACGGGCAGTCGGAACGGACTATTCAGATTTTGGAGGACATGTTGCGTGCCTGTGTGATTGATTTTGGTGGTTCATGGGACCGGTTTCTGCCACTTGCAGAGTTTGCATGTAATAATAGCTACCAGTCCAGTATTCAGATGGCCCCGTATGAGGCTTTATATGGCAGGAGGTGTAGATATCCAGTTGGTTGGTTAGAACCCGGTGAGGTTAGGCTACTAGGCACAGATTTGATTCAGGATGCGTTAGAAAAGGTGATATTGATTCAGGAGCGACTTCGCACTGCGCAGTCTAGGTAGAAGAGTTATGCGGACCGGGAGGTCTGGGATGTGTCCTTTATAGAAGGTGATAAGGTACTACTGAAGGTATCACCCATGAAAGGTGTTATGAGGTTCGGAAAGAGGGGAAAGCTGAGTCCACGGTTTATTGGTCCTTTTGAGGTACTTCAGAAGGTTGGAGAGGTGGCTTATAGACTTGCCTTGCCACCCAGCCTATCGAGTGTTCATCCGTTATTTCATGTGTCGATGCTCCGGAAGTATGTTGGTGACCCGTCTCATGTTTTAGACTTCAGCACAGTTCAGCTCGAGGGTGACATGTCATATGAGGTAGAGCCAGTAGCAATTTTGGATCGTCAGGTCAGAAAGTTGAGGTCCAACAATGTAGCTTCAGTGAAGGTACAGTGGAGAGGTCAGCCAGTGGAGGAGGATACTTGGGAGACCAAGCGGGAGATGCAGAGTAGATATCCTCACTTGTTTGAGACTCCAGGTACGTTTCTAGACCCGTTCGAGGACGAACGTTTGTTTAATAGGGGGAGAATATAACGACCTGGTCGATCGTTACATAGAACCTGCATTTTAATTACTGTTATTGCCTTGTCATAGGTTGGATATACTGTTTATGAGGTGTTAGAGTTGGTAGGCTCGGAATTGGAATGGTTATAGTGAAAAGTTAGTTCTTGGTGATTTCCGATCTGCAGTGGAAAATAGGATATCGGGGTCGGAATGGGATTCCGGAAGTTAGAACATGTTCGTAATGTCGTTTTGGATATGTCTACAAAATTTCAGGTCAATCGGAGGTGGTTTGGATGGTTTCGGCATCGTTGGTGGAATTTAGGAATTTCAAAGTTCTTAGGCTTGAATCCGACGTGATTTTGGTGTTTTGATGTTATTTTTGGTGTTCCGAGAGTGCAACTAAGTTTGAATAAACATTTATGATGTGTTGGTAAATTTGGTTGGGGTCCCGAGGGGCTCGGGATTGATTTCGGGTGGTTAACGGGCAGTATTGGACTTAGAAAAATAGTTGTTTTGCTGGTGTGTTGCAAGTGTGAAATTCTTCTATGCGATCGCGGGGTGATGTATGCGATCGCATAGGTCAGTTGGTAAGGCCCAGGAAATTGTTCCGTGCGAACGCAGGCAGTGTGGTGCGATCGCGTGAGGGAGTGAGGAATGCACTTTGCGAACGCGCCTGAGTGCATGCGAACGCACTGGGTATTTTATAAAACCCTGGGTAGTTATATTAAATTAATTCGCGACCAATACCCACTTTTCCACCATTTTTGAACGGGAAGAGAGCATTTGAGGCGATTTTTAAGAGAGAAAATCATTGTTCTTCATTGAGGTAAGGATTTTGGACCCTAAAGCTCGATTATAGGTGATTAAAGACCTTATTATCAGTGTTTAATTCATGAAAATCAGTAGAAAAGGATGGAATTAGGGCTTGAGAATATGAGACCTTCTAGGAATGATTTGATGGGTCAAACGAACTCTGATTTTAGTGTTCTTTATATGTATGGACTCGTGAGATGATGAAGAACATTTTGGTATAAAATTTGTCGAGTTCTGAGATGCGGCCCGGGGGTCGGGTTTTGTGCTAAAATTGGTATTTTTCAATTGGAATTCATTCCCTTAGCATAATTTGATGAGAAAAAACTGATCTTTATAGATTTGGAGCACTCGGAAGTTGATTCGAGAGGCAAGAGGGTTGCAGAGTAGCTTTTCGGGCTAGTTTGAGGTAAGTAATGTCTTTAAATATTGTCCTGAGGGTATGAAACCCCAGACTTTACATCCTTTCACGGATTTGGAGTGACGCACACACTGGATGACGAGTGTGGGGCGTGCACGAATTGGAAATTTGGAAAAATGTTCCTTTTTAGGCAACTATTGAGTTGCGAAACTGCTTTTAAAGCATATGAGTTATAATATTACTATGTTTTGATATATTTCGGAGGTAAGCCATGTTTGGGGCCTAGTGCCGATCTGTTTTAACCCATTGGGGGCTATTTTACTGATATTCTCACTACTTTGAAACTATGATTTTACACTCAGTCTTTCTTGTGAAATTGTTGACACTCCTATTTGATGATATTACTATTTCTTGAAATGAAATACTATTTTGGGTCGAGAACCCCGTTTTATTCATGGTTCGGGTGGCATGCTGAGAGTGTCTGACTGAGTGAGGACGAGGGCCAATGCTGTGAGATGTTATGATATGAGAGAGGTCGAGTGCCTGAGAGTGATTTATGCCACGATGTGGCCTGTTTATAGCACTTGGGCTGTAGGAGCCCCTCCGGAGTATGTACACACCCCCAGTGAGCGCAGGTACCTACTGAGTGTGAGTGTCGAGTGCCGAGTGATGAGTGATTGGGAGGAATGAGTGTCAGTGAGGTTGCCCGCGGGGCTGATACTAAGAGATGGTGAGGTGCTGAGGGAAATTGTTACGAGTGATGATTATGGACCGAGGGGCAATTTTATGATGATATTTTACTGAGTTTTTGACTATGATTTACTTCATTTTTCAAACTGATATTTCTGAGAGTTTTACTGAGAAAATATACTTGTTTCAAAGGATTTTCTGGAATTTGGTTTTTGAACCTATGTATACTGTATTGAGACTTGATGTTTTACTATTTTATGGATTGGTGTTTTGTGTTGTGTGTTTCATATACTTCTGACTGTGATTTATTTTCATTACAACTGAGTTGGCGTACTCATCATTAATCTTTGCACCCCTGTGTGCAGATCCAGGTACTGGTTCAGAGTAGTAGTCGTCTGAACTCGTTGTCATCAGCGTTTGGGATTTCGAGGTAGCTATTCCGCGTCCGCATCTTCTCCACTTCCCTTATTCATATAGTTCTTAGTATTTGATTCATAGACATTATTATGACATTAGCACAGTTAGTTTATTTCTTAGATGCTCGTGATCGGTTGACTCCAGTCTTGGGGGATTAGTTTAGACTGTTAAATTATATTATAATTGCTTAGAGACTTAGAGAAAAACGTTAATTGCTTATTATTCTAGTATTTATTGGTTTATTATATTGAAACAAAATGTGTAGTTATGTGATGGTTGGCTAGCCTAATTCCACGATAGGCGCCATCACGACCTGTTAGGATTTGGGGTCGTGACACTACTCCTCGGCATCGTTGGCCTCTTTGGTTTTGGAGCTCAAGGTTGGATCCAAGTTATTCACTTGCTCAACAGAGGCAGACTCACATTCGGCAACAGCGAGCACAACATCTTGAAGTTCATCTCACTTAGCCTTAGCATCTTGGAGGTGTGCATGTAATTGAGTGGCTTCTTGACTATGGGCCATCACATTTTGCTCACTTTTCTGCAACCGAGCCTCAAGCTCGCCCGCCTCGGCAGCCTTTTCCTACAGCACCAGAAGGCGAGCAACGAGTTGGTCCCTTTCGGCCAACAATTGATCTCGCTCGAAGGGTAGTCCTTTCTTATCAAGGATCAATCTCTGCATGCCTTCGAAAGCCAGGAAGTTTTCATGTGAAAAGAATATCAAGGTTAGAAATCCCGTTTTAGCAGAAAAATAGAAAGCAAATGATAAGGAAGCAAGTATCGCACCGCAGCCGCATTATGCATTGCATTATTCAACAAACACTCCCCCGAAAGGGAATGTATTTTCTTCTTATCCTTATTTGAAGCCAGTGACTTCAGGTAGTTGGCAAGCTCCACCGACTCAGACAGCAATTGGCACCCCTTCAAAACCGAAAGAATGGCACTCTTCTTCCCTTGGGCATCTAGGTAAGGGGTGAGTAATTATGCCCCAAATTCCAAAGATAGGGGGATCGGGGAGGAGAAGCACCCTCCTCTCGAGCATTTGTTGCCTATGGAGGAGATGCGGTAGGTACTGGCGGTGAAGGTGTTGCTGGTGTATATGAGCATGAAGCTGTCGGCATGGAATATTGAGGACCTGCTGCGATGAGAGCGACACTGATTGTTGGTTTCTCATCAACTGAAGGCAAAATAGGCCCGGGGTCCAAGCTCCTGAGACCAGAAATAGAAATAGGGGTCGGAAAGTGAGAATCGACATCCTCTACTATCTCCTTTCACCCCAAAGTGCTTGGACCTAGCCTTCGGTTGGGGTTCTAAGCTCTCCTAGTTGAGCATTCAGTTGAGTTGATGAAGATCGTTGTCTTCTTTGAAGGGAAGCCTCTTCATCACTGGCTTCCCTGTCATCTTCAATGACCACCGTGACCGTGGTCGGCTCGGTCGAGGCCTTCTTTATCTTCTTATTCTTATCCTCAGCCTAGGAAGAACGTCGCCTTTTTGGTTGCTTGTTCTTTGGCCGGGGACTTCGTGAGGAAGAGCTTCTACCGGAAGCAGATCCGATGGCACCACTCCGTGCGATAGAACTTTGTATCATTCTCGCGGCCTCTGCAGGGTCAACCAAAACATCGACTTCGGGGCAGGTAACAGAGCCCAGCGGGAGTTCCGAATCAAACAAGAGATGTGGTTAGCAAATCTATTTACGTTCATACACATGCGGAAGGAAAATGACTTAGTTTACCGTGGTTCTTGGCCTTCCACCTGCATTTGAGGGTCATATCCTTCTACCAATGGGTTTCTGGTGTTGTAATATACAGAATCTTCTGAACCCATTGGTCCAGGCTTTGAACCCTTGGTGGTGCCCACCGAGTAGCTAAAATAATATAAACAAAGAAGTCAATAATGGCATAAAACGGTATTTTTATGAAGGAAAGGGATTAATAAATTACAGACTTACGTGAACGGTTCCATGATTCAAGAGGATGGAGTTGTGGCATGGATTTATATTCCTGGTAACAATGATGACAAACCGCTCCATCCAACTATGGTCATTGTCATCATCCACGCTGGTGAGGAGAGCGTGGTGTGGTGGCCACATTTACTGAAATTTATTACTCTCTTATGAAAGATTATGGGGGAGTAGAGATTCATCATGTGTGTCAGGGTTAGGATTTCCCCAGTCTCCGTGCATAACTAGCGAAAACAAGCCACCGTTCGCCATACAGAAGGGCTCACTTGTGAAAAGCACATCTGGTACCGATGGCAGAACTCCAAGATCACAGGGTCGAGCCCTCCGCTCAAAGGAAACGGACCCAAGGTGAAGGGATACATATAAACATACATAAAACCTTCCTTGGTGAAGGTAACTCGCTCTATCAAGTCAGGAGTGATGATGTTAAGGTCTGGGCAATTGCAGTTCTCCTTCACGATAGTAATACTGAAAGTGCGAATAGAAGAAGGATATCTACAGAACTTATGAAAGTTTTGTAAGTGAAAGAGGTAAAATGATGAGTATAAATAAAGATATAGACAGCAAAAATCGTGGTCGTGATTACCTCGAGAACCGGCGAAATTATTGCTAAATCGTGAGGCAACACGTGTTTGGGGTATTAAGTGCGGGAAGACGTGCGTCCTTTCAAGCGTCAGAGAATGTTTAGATACATGTAGAATTTTTTATGATAAATTAAATCCTAATGCAGATTAAAAAAATATCTTTTCTTCATTAAGTGAGATAACACAGCAAATGAACCAAGAAAGCCCATCATAAAGATATGGGCTAGAAGTAGAAGACTGGTGACTACTGTAATAAGTACTTTCGTTTTAGCTCCCACTTTATGAAGAGAAAAAAATAATCTGGAAAAGAAGAAAAAGAACAAAAAAATATGGGCTTCGTGATCGTTAACGAGAACAAATAAGGGGAAAATATTGAGATATTATCACTTATAGTCATTCGGTAAAAATTAATGAGAATCGGTAGCCACAAAATAAAACATACAATTATTAGTCCAAAACCAATTTGAAGGGTTAGCAACTGAAACAAGAAAAACCAACGGCCGCCCAATCTTTTTGTAATTTGAACTCCCTTTTGCATCTGGGAGCCTTGGTTTTTGATTCAATTCCTTTTACAACAATACAAAAGTTACTTTTAGGTTTTAGGATTTTTGTTTATTTGTTTGTTTGTTATGACAGACGAAAAAATCATTTTTTTTAAAATAAATTTTGAGCATTTTCACCTCTGCAACCACCCAACTTCACCTACTTTGGATACACAAAAACGCTTAAGATACATTAAATATACATTAGGATTTAGGGGTACACTGAAAAATATAGGATATAATTTATACACAAAATTTATACAATGTATTAGTGTATATAAAATTTCATCTCTTTTTTTTTTGGCTCACAAAAGAAATTCTTGTAGTTGAGATTGTATAATCATTGTGTATATATTGTATAATCAGTGTATACTATATAAAACCTCAAAGTGTATATAAATACATAAATATTACATAAAAGATACACTAAATATACATTGTACATGAGATCCACTGCTTATGCATCTCATAAGAAGAAGAGAAGAAGAAGGAGGAGGTAGCAACAACAACCTCACAAATACACTTCACCTTTTACTTCTTCCCAGTAAATGCACATAAATTCATCCAAAGAATCTTGAAGCCCAACCTCCAAAACGGCTCGCAAAACACCAACAACCCACCAGCAATATTTATATTGTATAAACAGTGTATATAAATTGTATTATAGTAGATATACACCTATTATATATATATATATATACATTTTTAACGTCGCTGCAAAAAAGTAGGAGCCGAAAAGGAAAGCGAAAGGGAAGGTCACCGGAGTCTTTATCTGATCACAACCATGGCCGATAGAATTGCATGACTTTTATAGAAGAGGAAGAAAGCAACACGAAAGATAATAAAATGATCATAGTTTAGAGGTAGTGGTGGAGATATTTTAGGCAAAGAAAAATTATTTCTATAAATTTCCTATTCGCAAGGGATGGTTGTTGGTTGATTTGATTTTGGGCTTGAGATTTGAGTGTGTTTTGAGAGGATATGAAGATTTAATTATGGAAATATGGTGAATCAGTGGTGGAGATAAGCTGGAGCGGTGGTGTGAGAAAGGCGGTGGGGATAAGCTGGATTATATTGATGATGGAATTGGGAAGAGAATAACAAACAACTGGAGGAGCAGGAAATAAGAATGAATTGGGAAGAGAAGTGCATTGGGAATTGTGGCTACAACTTGCAAAAGAATCAAAGGCCCAAAGGACATATTACTATAAATAATTTTCATTTAACATCAGTTTTTAAAGCATACAATGAGCTAAAGTAAGTTTAACAGAATCGAGCACCTTAATTTGATTTAGAGTCACTATTGTACGTTAGTTTGTTGGAGTGGGTCGAAGAATTAAACTAAAAATGTCTTGGACAGTCACTGAGGTTTGTTTAAGCTTGAATTCAAAATTTTGAATTTTCGAAATCAGAATTTATTTCGAGTGGGTGTTGTTGGAATAGATTGGATACATCTTAAGGAGTGTGAATCTCAATTTTTTGGACGATTTGGTGGAGATTTTAGGTGGTTTCAATTAAAATTTAGCGAAATTTGAAGTACACAAGATGAACATGGAAGATGATATATCACTATGTATCTTCGTGTATCACTTGTGTATCAAATATGTATCTCATGTATATCAAATATGTATCTCTTGTGTATCTTACGTATATCCATATATACATGTATGTGAGATACATGTTTGATTCATATGTTGTAGAGAAATTTTTGAACTCGGTTTTAACTACGACTTTTGACTCACCTAGTCCGAAACACCTCCAATCTTTCTCAAATTCTGTACATTGACTCATTTGTATGTTTCCTATGAATTTCAACCACACCCATTTTTTTCTATGGTTTTTAGTATCTTAAATATCTATATCTAGTTTTAGTAAATATCCATGAATTTTTCTTTTTGTTTTGCATCTAATGTTGCCGATCACACTTAAAAATAGGGAAAGAGATCTTTGAGTGTGATTCTTGAAAAGAAAGAATTACCTACTTATCTAGGTTTTTAATTTTTGTACGGGCTTGTCTAGTTATAGTAAATAAATGATTAATGATTAGAGGTTGAGAAGTTAAAACTTATTTTGGATATTTCCATAAGATACCCAACAAATGAAGAGGGGCATGATACTCTCCGCACTTGATTAGTGTAACGACCTGGCTGGTCGTTTCGAGAGTTATAGTCTCGTTTCCGCTATTTTTGATTCTTTGTGCTTTACAACTGTATTATATCTTACCGGGTTGGTTAGTTCGGGGCCGGAGTGGTTTCCGAGTGAATTGACACTTAGTCTCTGAATTGGAAGCTTAAGGTGGAAAGGTCGACCAGGTGTCGACTTATGTGTAAACGACCTCGGATTTGAATATTGATGGCTCAGTTAGCTCCGTTAGGTGATTTTGGACTTAGGGGCGCGTCCGGAATGTGATTTGGAGAGCCGTAGTAGAATTAGCCTTGAATTGGGGAAAGTTAGAATTTTGGAGATTTTGGCCGGCAGTGAAAATTTTGATATCGGGGTCGTATTGGATTTTCGAAAGTTGGAATAGGTTCGTGGTGTCATTTTTGACTTGTGTGGAAAATTTGAGTTCAATCGGATGTGGTTTGATAGGTTTAGGCGCCGTTTGTGGAATTCGGAAGTTTAGAAGTTCATTAGGCTTGAATCCGTGTGTAATTCGTGTTTTTGAGGTGGTTTGTGGTTTCGAGTAAGTTCGCATTGGGTTATATGACTTGTTGGTAGGTTTGGTTAAGGTCTCGGAGGTGTTTCGGATGCCCGTCGGAAGGAAAGTTTGGACTTAGGCATTGCTAGTTTTCTGGTGTTCTGGTGTTTCGCACATGCGGTGGGAAGTCCGCAGGTGCGACCCCGTAGAAGCAAGGAGGAGGTCGTAGGAGAGGGAAGAGTTGGGTTGGACTTGAAGCGCAGGTGCGGAGGAAAGAACTCATCTACGAGCCCGCAGGTGCGAGGCTAAGTCGTAGATGTGGAAGAATGGGTAATGGGTAAATTCCGCAGAAGCAGGAGATGGGCCACAGAAGCGACTCCGCTGGTGCGAGGCCTGGAGCGCAGGTGCGAGCCCACTCGACTTAAGTGATTTCCGCAGGTGCGAAACTTGTGTCGCAGAAGCGGGCTGGGCACCGCAGGTGCGGTATTGCTGGGCAGAACCTATAAATAGTGGACTTCGAGATTTTTCCCCATTTTCACATTTTGGAACTCGGACTTTGGGGATATGTGAGGAGATTTTCGAAAGGATTTTGAAGTTATCACTGAGGTAAGTCCCTTGAGCCTATTTATCTTCAGTAAGGGTGTTTCCCCATTGATTTTACACCTATTTATCACTGAGGTAAGTCCCTGTATTTTCAGTTTATTACTCTGGATATTGTTGTGGACTATGTTCTAGTTTTTAGACACTCATGTACTCAGTAACGCCCCGATTTTTAGGATGGTTGTATCGTGTTTTGGATAATTCTGTTTTCAAAAGACTTTTCTTCAAATGTTAAATCTTTCTGTTGTTATTCAAAAAGTATTTTACTGAATCGGAAAATGTTGAATTGAGTCTTGCCTAATTCTACGATAGGCGTTTTCACGACGGTTGTTTTTGGGTCGTGACAATTAGTTAGTCAAAGTCTAAGCAGCCAATGTTTTGATCATCAGTAGAACCGTCAGTTCTATATAGAATCTAACAAAGCAAGGCTAAAAAAGGGGCAAATGAAAGACTAATTAAGACTAAGCAAGGCTAGGGGTTTTCCCTAGCTGCATGTATGCTGCCAATGTCATGTCCACACATTTCTTTGCCTAATAATGTAACTTCATTTCAGCACCTGTGACGTATTATGCGACAGCTTAAGAACTTTGTGTTTCTTTTTAATTAAAATTAAAAAGTAAACATCAGTGTCTTTTTCTTGAAAGTCAATCTTCTCTTTTAAACTTTTTCCAACTCAAAGTTTTACGTGTATATTATCTGATCTCTTAGTTGAATAAAGTGACGGAGCCACAAATTATATGCAAGAGAAGATATTCAGAAAATTCATGCTTAAAACTTGAACTCGTGAATTAAAGTAATTTTAAAACCTCATTGCTACTGCGCGCTCTAAAAGATTTACAACAAATAAATCATTTTTGTCTTATTAATTTGGCCACCCTGATTGAGCAATAACAACAACTTTAATAGCTCTTCCCCTCATTTATGAATCTTCTCTGATTCATCAGATATTTTAGTTCTTTATCATTTTTTATTTTTTGAAAAAATAATTAAGTTACGATTAAATCTTCAAATCTCACTATAAATTCCAGCTTTATATATTTTTATAAATGGAGAATTCACCCCATGGTATGACGCACGTAGTAAAATCAATTTGGTCACGCCCAACTATGCCTTATAAAAAGTACTAAGCGGTCGTTGTAAATATATCGGTTTACAAGTCCAGAGTCGAATCCCACGGAGAACTAAGACTTAGCTACAGTTGTTCAATATTGCTAAGAAAATAAGCTCGAACAATTCGTAAGTTATAAATATTAATATTCTTATATCTAATTAACTAAATAATTAAAGTAATAGATTAACAATTAAAGATACTACGGGTTGGAGAAAAGATTAAGGAGGTCTAGAGTTATGATTTTCCCAATTGTCGGAATCTTTCTTGCTACGACTTCTATAATTTCACCTAAGTATTCTCTACCGATCATGAGCGCTCTGACTACGGTAAATCTCTCCCTAGTAATTACGACAATTTACTAGACATACTCTCCCGAGTTACGCTAGCTGACTTTAATTACAACTCACTTAGATCGCACCCAAGGTTTCGTTATCCCTAATCCCACCTTTAAACCCTCAGTTATTGATTCCTCATATACTTTGGGAGTGATGTCGTTCAACTACTACCTAAATATGCACTCTCTCCCAAGTAATACACACTAAATGGGCACAATCGATTGAGAGCTCTTCAACCAACCACAAGAATAATATAGTTGAACAAGTAGAGAAATCCAACGGCTCAATTATATAAAAACATAACAAGAATTTATCGTACAAAAGGTTCAATCAAAACCCTAAATAACAAATTAGCTATTCGTAAAAGTATGTAAAAATACAATATTAAAAGTCATAACCAACAATGAAAAATAGGAAGAAGAAGGAAAAACTCGTAGAAGAATTCTCCGCGTTGCTCCTATTGTGTCTCTGCCTCCTTAGGTCGAATCTGTGTCAAAAGTATGTCCAACCTCCTCAAAATACTATTTTCCCATGTATATATACCAAGTAGGGTCGGCCCCAAACAATTATACTTTCTCCTACGAGAAAAAAGACAGCTTTTCAGGTATGGAGTAGCGCGGCCGCGCTAAGACCACGCTCCGGCCGCGCACATCGACAAGTATTCTGCCCCAGTCCTCGTCAGGTCCGCGGTCGCGGTTTTTACTGTGTTTTTTACCTTTCGTTTGGAATTTGGAAAAACGTAAAAAATGAAAGTTGTAGCCATTTGAGTTGGCTTTCCAACCATATATTATATAGCCCAAATGGAGTTCGGAGCAAAGAGTTATGTCTATTTTACTAGACAGTGCGCAATATGTCTACTCGAGTCTTCGTTTGTTCTTAACTATCAAATTTGACCCTCGAACACGATCCCGACTTAATTCCTTGGACTTTTACTCAGACTTCAAAGCTCCAAATCACTTAAATTAATTCTGTAACATCTATATAGCTCGGAATCACTCTTACAAGGCATAAAACACACAATTAGCGCAAAACACTAGCGATTAAAGCTCAAACTCAATTAAAGCACAGTAAACTAAAGTGTAATAAACAACTAAAATACGTAATTATAACCTATCATCACAATTGCAAAACAAATTCTTTTTATTTATTTTTCATTTTGAAAATACTTTCACGTCATCGGTGAAATAGAAAACTTGATATTAGTTAATTATGCTGGGATGGCCCCCTCTTTTATTCTTAACTTTCGATACGTCTCTCTCACTACAACGCAACTCTAACAATAAGAGGTGGAGATCAGAAGGCGAAGAAATCCTATTTATGCCACTATAACTCATGATATGGTGGATAAATAACAATTGTTTACTTTCAACTGTTAACTTTTGTCTTCTCTTTAAAAATACGGAATGCCTATGAACTATTTGAAATAGGATAAATATGTCTGTAGTTAATAGTTTGGTTAAAATATGTCCAAATTGTTCAATAGTTGTGTAAATTTGCCCCTATTTAACGAAAATAGTATTTTTTTTTATTTAATTAAAATCAAAATATTTTTTCCAGTTTTTAGAAAAATAGCGCTTTAAAAAAACTGAAAAATAATTTCTAAAGCAATTGTTTTTGTAAAAACTAAAAAAATATTGAAAAGCAATTTTCTAAAGCAATGTTTTTGTAAAAACTAAAAAAAAAACAAATATTTTCTTTTTATCAGTTTTTAGTTTTAAAAAAAAGTTTTTTTTCCAGTTTTTACTGCTTTAGAAAATTGCTTTTCAGTTTTTTCTCCAGATTTTACAAAAATCATTGTTTTAGAAAATAATTTTTCAGTTTATTTAAAGCAATTTTTTTTTGTTTTTTCAGTTTTTAGTAAAAATAAATTAAGTTTTTTTTTCCAATTTTTACGAAAAAATTGTTTTAGAAAATAATTTTTCATTTTTTTAAAGCAATTTTTTTTTCGTTTTTTCAGTTTTTAGTAAAAATAAATTCAGTTTTTTTTTCCAGTTTTTACAAAAACATTGCTTTAGAAAATTGCTTTTTAGATTTTATTTCTGTTTTTACAAAAACATTGTTTTAGAAAATAGTTTTCAGTTTTTTTGTAAAAACTAGAAAAATAATATTTCCTTTTTTTTCCTTCAGTTTTAGTAAAAAAAAACTTTTAGAAAAATTGCTTTAGAGAAAAAACATATGTATTAATTAATTTAAAAAAAATATTGTTTTCGTTAAAAAAGGGCAAATTTGCACAACTATTGAACGGTTTGGACATATTTGGGCCAAACTATTAACGACGGACATATTTGTCCTATTTCAAATAGTTCACGGGCATATTTGGACATTTTCCGTTAAAAATACGAACTAAATGGGAATGTTACTTTACCTGATCATTTTACAGTAATTTGATATGTATAATTATTTACATTATCAATATTTGAGAAGTACTATACCTTTTTAATTTATAGATAATAGAGTTATTCTTAATTGGAAGTGTATAGAGTAATTGGTCATTTAATTGGAACACATAAAAAATTGTTGCATCAGCATAAACCAGGGTAAAAAAAACTTATTGGTACCCAATTTTTTATATTAAATTAAATATTTAACCTTAACAGTTAATCATTGTATAATCTATATCTATATCTATACTGTATTAAAAGCATGAAAGCCCTTAGTAAACTATCGTTCGCCTTTTTTGCCCCTTTAAAATATAATTTACAGTAGACAAATTAGTCATTTGATTGTCCTAATATTTAGGACCTAAAAATTCAATAAATTTTGGTTATTAAATCTTTGCTTATTTAAACTATGTACCTAAAATTTAGGAATTTAAAATCGATTAAAATTTTACCTTAAATAAATAATTAAAAAGTCAATTAATTGGATCATTAGTACAAAATTTGTAGTCATTCTTTTGAAGTAATTTCTAGATGGCAATTGGAAAATGACGGTAGTTTATCATGATGAACAAAATATTTTTTATCATCAATGAGTAATTTCTAGAAGAATTTTTTTTTAACTTCACTAAGTATTTGCAACAAAGTATATTGATTTTATAATAGTTACGTGATAAATGAAAATTAAAAACTACCAAATATATAGGAAGATAACATTTCACTTAATTTTGTCTTCTTCAATCAATCGAGACTATTATTAAAGTACGAAACTTAAGCGCAAAACTAGTAAAAAAAAAGTATCACAAATCATGATTAAGTAATATATATATATATATATATATATATATATATATATATATATATATACTCATTTACAACAATACCAATAACAATATACCCTGCATAATTTTACAAGTGCGATAAAGAGAAGGTATTGTGTATCCTCAGAACTTATCCCTATCTTATGCGTATAGAAAAACTATTTCCGATAGACCATCTTCTACAAAGACAAAAACAAACCGTTTAAGAAGTACGACAACAAAGAAGACATATAAAGAGAGGGTATTGTGTATCCGCAGAACTTATCCCTATCTTTATACGTATAGAAAAACTATTTCCGATAAACCATCTTCTACAAAGACAAAAACAAACCGTATAAGAAGTACGACAACAAAGAAGACATATAAAGAGAAGCAATAACAACAGAAAAATAATAAGAAAATCGAAGCAGAAGAAATATCAAAATTATATAAAAAATCAAGTAATATTGAGTGTGAATAAATTTTACCATAACCAAGTGTGGATAAAAGTACTGAGGCAGCAGCTAGGCCACCATTGCTCTTACTTCAAGATCATCGATCTTTGTTGAATAGAGAATAGATAGAGAAATGACTTTCTTGCTCAGAGTCTCTCTTTCCCTAATTTCTAAAACATTCCAAAGCATTAATGTCTCTCTTCCTCTCTGAAGTCTCGCCCCCCTCGTCCGCTTCAACATAAAGCCAAAGGAGAGGTCACTTACAGCTTGTTTGGATCATTGTTACCGGGTGTTCAAGTCCAACCGAAAAATCACATTAAATCGAAAAATTAAATTAAATTGATTAAAAAATCTGATTAGGTTTGATCTGACTTAGTTTGGTATTGAGTAAGAATATCTGAACCAAACGAACATATAAATATATAATTTATATATATATTTTTAAGACTTTATATTGAATTTTCTTTAAAGAACGTAGAAATATTTAGGATCCTCTCATATGTTAACCTTGAAAGCGTACATTTGACGGAAAATTATTGATAGACTACTAAGAAAATAACTATCATGTGTTACTAATAAAATTCTCTCATTATAATATTTTAATAGATCATATATTTGTCAATTTTTTCAATATTACTAAACATATATTCACTTATCAAAACTTTATCTATAACTTTAACAAAGTAAGATTCGAACAATATTCATGTAACGAAAAAAAAGTCGAAAATCCGAAAAACCAATAAAATCGAACCAATCCAATCCGATATAGTTGGTTTGGTTTGGTCTTAATAAAAACCGAACCAACCCCATCCATGTACACCCCTAATTGTTACCCATTGTTTCATAATATATTATATTGTACTGTATCATTTTATGGATACAACGCTTGGATAGATTGTATCGTTTGTTGTTGTTAAATAATATTTTTATTGTTTGATTTGATTTGTATTGTACAGTACTATAAGTTACTAAAATACCCTCAATTAAACATTAAATTTACCAAGAAGTAAATATAAAAATAATTTAAGAAAACTTTTTCTATTAATTTATCACCAATTAATAGATCGAAAACAAGAGCAAAAAACCTAAAGAAAAATGTTAACTATCATTAGAAAGAGAAAGTAGAACAATGGAAAGAGACAAATAAAAAAAGGGAAATTTGGAGATTTGGATGAAAAGAAAGGCATTCTGGAAGATGGATGAAGACAAGACAAGTCAATAGGTTGGAGATTTAGAGTTAAAAATAATAAAAATAAAGGGTAAAATACAATTATGTAGTCATAAGTAAGGACATAATTGGAAAGAAAAATAGGAAACAATTCCACCACATTCAATTCGTTGTTTCATAAAATAGTATTTTTCATTATTCCAGAACAACGAATTTAACAATATAATACAATCAATTTTAAATAAACAATCAAAACAAACATTATTTTGGAATAACAATACAACACGGTACAATGACTAACAACCATCCAAACAAGCTATTAATATATAACCAGATGACTCCCACCCACTCACTCTTTCAATCATAACACCAATACTCATGACATTAACTCCATCTTTTAAACTCGATCCCAACTATTTTCCTTTCTCTATAATTTACAATTCCCCTGTTATATCGTGTATATAATTATATTGAGCAAATTACACTAAACAGTAAACATTTACACAGTTATATACTTTCATTTTAGGTGACAAATTAGTTGGAACTTTAATACATTCGTGTTCTCATTAGTTGTCAAGATAAGTTTTTACTCGCCCTTTAAAAAAATATTAATAAGAGAGTAATTTGAATAATATGATCTTATTAATTATTTATTCTTTGACCACATTAATCTATTTTTAATAAGTAATTGGACTCTATTTACATACCTCTTAATTCTAAAACAACTAATGCTACGGATGCAGCAGGAAGTTTGTAACAACTAATTTTATCGACTATCTCGAAGGATATGGAATATATGTAATCTTGCGCTTGCCAATTGTGAGATATACTCCAATCTCCAACAAAATTGTTTTAGTGGAATATAAAAAGGATAAACCTTTTATTTCTTCTTTTGGTCATATTCCATGACACAAAAATATAGTAAGGTGTTTGTCTTCTTCCCCAGGTCGGAGCCGGCCCTTCGGTTACGGGTTCGGCCGAACCCAGTAGCTTTGGTCAAAACTTCATATTTGTCTTAAGAAATTCATCGAATACGCACAAATTATTAAGTTAGAACCCAATAACTTAAAAGAACTAGAAACTTAAACTCATAAACTTTAAATCCTGACTCGCCTCTGTTCTTCCCATCTACCTAATTATTGCATTTATGTTCACACATATTAATTTATATGATAAAAATATTTATGTATCACAAGTCGATATTGGTATCATATTAACGAATACGTGACAGTGTCTAAAATAAATTTTTATCTCTTAACCATGGTGACATATATTCTCATTTTAATTTTTTATTCTTAACTTAAATAATTTATTTATCTAGTTTGATGCAAATAACGGTGCGAATACACATGGGCAATAGGTTTGTACGAATCAAGTAATTCCTATATATATATATATATATAAACCGAATAACTAAAACCCTCTATAACTTTAATTACAATTTCAAAACTTATAAACTTCAACTTTAAGAATAGATATTTTGCTCTTATACCACTATAGCACTCTTAACATTACTATACCAATCCGTACACCCACTACTTCTCTCACTCACTTCTCTTAAACCCACCCACCCCCCTCAACCCCCCTCCCGTTCTCTTTTTCCCATCTTTATGTGTATAAGAGAAAGATAATTTAT
>ML250860.1:31943-65379 GCA_005239495.1 Nicotiana undulata | reverse complement strand
GGCGTGGATATCCTTGGGTGGCGGCCAATCTGTGATGGCTTGGATCTTTTGCTGGTCCATCTTGATCCGCCCTTCCTCAATGACATGCCCGAGGAAGTCGATCTGTTTTTGCGCAAAGGAGCACTTGGATAGCTTTGCGTACAACTCATGCTCCCGCAACCGGGCTAGGACCTTCCGCAAGTGCTCCAGGTATTCTTCCAGTGTCTGGCTATAGACCACAATATCTTCCAAATAGACCACCACGAGTTCATCAATGTACTCTCGGAAGACCTGGTTCATCAGGGTGTAGAATGTGGCTGGAGTGTTAGTTAAGCCGAACGGCATAACTAGGAAGTTGAACGACTCATATCTTGTCACACAGGTCGTCTTGTGTTCATCGCCCTCCGCAATCCAGACTTGCCAATACCCTGTCTTCAGGTCAATTTTTGTGAACACCGTAGCACTCCGCAATCTGTCGAACAAGTCTTCCATGAGTGGAATAGGGTACTTGTTCTTCACAGTAATTTTTTTCAACGCCCGATAATCCATGCAAAGGCATAGACTACCATCATGTTTCTTCTGGAAAAGAACAGGGGACCCGTATGGGGACTTGGAGGGTACAATTATCCCTGTATCTAGCATTTCCGTCAATTGTCTCCGAAGCTCGATGAGTTCAGGTTGTGGCATTCTGTAAGGCGCCCGGGCAGGTGGCTTCGCACCCGGCACCAACTCAATCTCATGGTCCACAGTGCGCCTAGGCGGAAGTCGCTTTGGCATTTTCTGTGGCATGACATCTTCAAATTCCAGTAGTAGCTCCTTTACGGGCGTAGGAAGTGGACCCGATGAGCGTTCTACCTCTTCAATGCATAGGGTAGCCAGAAATGTAGGTTGATGTCTCTTGACTCCCTTTTTTAATTGCAAGTCTGAGATGTTCTCAGCGGCAATCTTCATGGATATGCACGGAATAGTACAGGGCGTGGCCCTGTTTACTCCCATCATCAGAAGCATGTCCGCATATGGTACGGGCATGGTGTTGGTCTGCCTCAAGAATTCCAGTCCCACTATCAGCTCAAAGTCGTCTATGATCACCACGCGCAAGGTGAACTTTCCTTCATAAGGCCCCATCTTCATTGGTACTTCTTTGGCTATTCCACCCACTGGATGAGGAGGGGAGTTAATAGCCTTGACATGACCCCGACCCTTTCCCACAACTAACCCAAGACGCTCCACCTGAGTTGAGGCCAAGTAGTTGTGAGTAGCACCTGTATCTATCATCGCCCGAATGGGTTTGCCGTTTACCCTCAGTTCAACGAACATCAAGGTCCTCTCTTGCTTAGGAGGATCCCATTTATTCTTCTTCTTTATCCCCTTCTTGGTGACTGGGCGGGGGTTTGTCTTCTTGCGAATACCAGCACTGGTTCCCGCTAATGCCTCAGAAACAGAACCCACAATGGCGTTGATCGCACCGACTGCTTCGGTCTGTTCATCATCATCTGCTTCATCATTTGTCCCATCATCATAATCTTGATGGACATTCATTTGTGCATGTGGGCACTCATTATTCCAATGTGGCCCACCGCAATGACGGCACCCTGAGGGTGGCTTTCTCCCCCGGTCGTTGCTATTTGATGCAGCACTGTTGCTGCCTGAGGAGGGAGCCTTAACTTTGCCTGTGCTCCGGTCTCCCCCACTTCTGCTGGGGCCACCATTGGTAGGTTGGCCTCCTTTGTAACCCGTTCGGACGGGCGCCTGCGGCCTATCCTTCCGAGTCTCCATCTGGTAGTCCCCAAGGCATTCCGCTACTTGGATTGCCTTGGGAAGGGTATCCACCCTCTGTCTTTGTAGCTCCATGCGGGCATAAGGTTTCAACCCTTCCAGGAAAGTGAAGAGTTTGTCCTTGTCCCCCATGTCGCGAATGTTTAGCATGAGTGCAGAGAATTCTCGCACGTAGTCCCGCACTGATTTGGTATGGCGGAGCTCCCGTAGTTTCCTCCTTGCATTGTACTCAACATTTTCAGGAAAGAACTGGAGGCGTATGGATGCCTTCAATTCCGCCCAGATCTCCAGAGCATCTTCACCGGCTCTGATGGCTTCGTACTTCACTCGCCACCAGAGCTTAGCATCACCCTGAAGATACATGGAAGCAGTTGCTACCTTCTTGGCTTCGTCTAGGCCTCCCACGGCATCGAAATAGTGCTCGATGTCGAAAATGAAATTTTCCACTTCTTTAGCATTTCTAGCCCCACTGTATGGCTTTGGCTCAGGAATTTTCAGCTTCAGGCCAAGGGAGCGGGGTTCACAGCGCCCCCGATTTGATTTCCACCACCTCGAAGTAATCCTTGTAGAGAAGCATTGACAACGTTGAGCTGGCCTGTCAAGTTGTCGATAGTTTGCTGCATGGCAGTCATCCTGTTTGNAGCGCCCCCGATTTGATTTCCACCGCCTCGAAGCAAGCCTTGTAGAGCAGCATTGACAACGTTGAGCTGGCCTGTCAAGTTGTCGATAGTTTGCTGCATGGCAGTCATCCTGTTTGCCTCTTGTGCCCTGTGGGCTAAATTCTCGGCGCGCTCCTGTTGGAGGCCCTTGAATTTATCGAAAATTTCGGCTGCCTCAGTAGTTGTCGTTTGTCGGTCTCCTTCAGAGTCGCGGCTCATGTTTCCTATGTCAACTTCGGCCTGGGCCATTCTGCGGTCCAGGTCGTCCAACCTTTGCAGTAGGTTGGTTTTCAGTTCCGGCACCGTATCCACAATGGGTCGTAGTACGTCAACCGTCTCCTCAAGGGCCGTAATGCGGTCCCCATGATTCACCATGGTCAGAAATGGTGGTAATGCTAATGCGTTCCCTCGTCCGATGTCGAGCCTAAGCTCTGATACCAACTGTTACACGACGCCTTCCTGAGATTCTTTGGAAGGGCGACGTAAGGCTAAGCAACCGATGTCAGGGTGGTTGTTGTCCGCCAAGTGAGGTCCCCGCCACACGCTATACGAGATTGTCAGTGCCGTGTGGGAAAACCAATGCCAACAATTGAAAGAACAGTAATGAGAATTGAAATGAAAGCTGGATTGCAATAATGAAAGCTATTACAAAAAGAAGGCAACGCGGTGTCGAGGGGTAGAGACACCAGTACAGAGAATTGCTTGCTAGAAAGTTTTGAATGTTTGATACCCCCTAATAATGCTTAAAAATAATAAACCAAAGTTGCATGAGTAGGCTAAACTACGGTAGAGAAACATAATGAAAGTACATGAAATAAAGCTACTCTATATTTACAGAGAAAAAAGGACTTAGTTTCCTACAAAGGTAGAAACAAGTCCGTTGGCAGCAACTTTGTCTCAGGCATCACGATCTGCGCACGCGGCGCTGTTGGCAGCTGCTTGCGGCTGGGCGCTAGCGAGGGAAATTGATGGGGCGACAGAGGCACATGCGCGCTTGTCACTTGGTGCGGCCAAGACCACGGGGCCGTCCGTAGCGCTAGGCGTTGGGAGGCTTGCTAGGACGCTACAGGGCGCGTCCAAGGGGTCATGGGGCATGGCTGGAAAGCCGCCCATGACAGTAAACATGCCCATATTCCATTTTGGCCTAAACAACTTGAGAACAAAGAGAGCTACCTAAGGATAGAGGACAAACATAATCTAATTCCACCTAAAGCAAACTTGAAAAATTAATCCAAGTCTCAGTTTACACATGTTGGTGGCTTCCGAATTAACAAAAGTGAATTGTTACTGATATCTTCTTGATTCCCCCAATCACAATTTGCCTGTGTTAACAAAGCTGGCGCAGAATTCATCCAAATCTTTGAGATTTTCTTGAGAATGAAATTGTTTGTGGCTATTTGATGATTGACTTGCGGATGTCCAGTAATTCTCTTTATATTTTATTTATACCATGCATCGGCAAGCGTTTTTGGTATTTGAATAAATTTTGAAACGGCCCGTCTGATTAAATTTTGAAACAGCACGTTTGGTTAAAGTTTGGAACGATATCTTTCCTTATTTATTAGGGTNTGTTGTTACTTAAATTTTATTGTATCGTATCGTTAAATCCGTCGTTACGTAACCACGAAATGTGCTACTTTATGTAACGACCGATTTGGTGCGGTTGCGTCGTTATCTTGCATTTTTCTCTCATCTCACCTTTCACTATTATCAAATTATTTTATTTTATCATTTACCCTACCTTTCTATATGATAAATTTTCCATATCATATTTTTCTTTATAATATTGTAAATTTATTCTTCATATTGATGGTGCAAGATATTATAAAACAACGGCAAACGATACAATTTATCCAAACATTGTATTCATCAAACGATACGATACAATATAATACGATACATTATGAAATAATATATAACAACCATCCAAACAAGTTAGGGAAGTTAGAGTTAGACAAAAAGGACTAATTGTACGTGGAATGGTTACTATCCTTTTAAGTTTAAGGGCCTTAACTAATTAGGTAGTATTCACTCCGCTTCAATTGATGCGTATCGATTTGATTGGACATAAAGTTTTAAAAGAAAAAAAGAAAAAAACTTTGAATTAGTATCGCAAAATGAGGTACATATATTTTGTGTGTTTTATACATCATTTTATAAAGATAAACTGTGTCTAAAAATAAAAATGTGTTTTTCTTTTTGGCATACTCTAAAAAATAAATAGGGAGTATATTTTTATTCCGTGGTCATTTATTATCTATGATTATAACTTAGAAAAATCATTAAAAGCAAGTTGAATCCTAATTTTACGTACTTCTAACCATAACTGATATGAGTTTATTATTTTAATTCAAACAAAGCCACTTGTCCTCTTTTCCCTTGCCTTTCAGTTTTCATGATCTTAGATCAGAATGAGACGCAACGAATAGACTCAATCCGGTTTTATTTTGACTTACCTGGAATTATATATCATGCACAATATAGTCCAATTTCATACAATGACAAAGTTTTCTGCGTCGTATTATCCAATATATCTCCGTGGGGTTTCAACACTTCAATTTCATTGTCACTACCTATAGAACGCATTGCACCTGTACTTGTTCTCCAACTTTCTAGACATTTCCCTTACATGGTCCTGTCGAAATCTGCTCATCCTTAAAATGGATTCCACCTTGTTTCCTCTTCAGTTCAGAACATTCTTCATCACCCTCCCATGGCTACTCTTTGTGCTACTTCATGCTCTTCAATTTCCAAATACTCCTCCATTTGCCGAAAGACTCACTTCTCATTTTCCCTATTTTCCACTTACAACCCAAAAAGATTGAAATTTTATGTTCCTAATAGAAAAGGATTGAATTTGTATGTTCCTAATAGAAAAAGATTGATTTTTTTTGTTAAAGCTGAGAAAGAAGATGAGGGTTCATCTTCTTCTTCTGTGGCTGTAGCTTCAGAAGAAAATGAGAGTGGTTCTCATCATGAGTCTGAATCAGAGTCTGAAAAAATAGAAAGGGAGAAACAACAAGAAATGGATTGGAAGACTGATGAAGAATTCAAGAAGTTTATGGGGAATCCCTCAATTGAGACTGCTATAAAGCTTGAGAAAAAGAGAACTGATAGGAAACTGAAAGAGCTTGATAGTGAAACCAGCAGCAACCCTCTTGTGGGTTTCTTTAAGAATTTGGTTCGTGATAGTTTGTCCAGAGAGAAGGAAAGGTTGGAGAAAGCAGAGGAGGCTTTTGTAGCACTTGATCTTAACAAGGTAATTTTCTGTTTAAATGATTATGCAGAGGTCAATCTAGAATTTAAACTCATTAGTTTAGAGTGGCGCGGCCTAATTTATTTAGTGTTTAAGTTCGATGCACTGTCAGGTCACTTATTAGGTAATTACGTGCAAACTCTAGATGAGCATTAATTGGTATTCGGGGGAAAATGATAACTAACCTGCTATTACAAGTTAAAATTCACAGTGTCAAAGAATCTTTATAGTGTCAGTGCATAGACTTAAATCCATAATTTAAAGTCAATTTGTTCAGTGCGCATTATACATCTTTAAGAATCTTTTTGGATAGGTATATATGGTTAGCAGTTTCTGCTTTGATTTTATGTTGTACTTGTCGATAGCTACTTGATTGTCTTAATGAAATATTCTCTGTGTATCTGATGTTTGTATAAATTTTCAATGGCAGCTAAGGAATTGTTTTGGCTTTGATACATTCTTCGCAACTGATGTGAGGAGATTTGGAGATGGGGGAATTTTCATTGGAAACTTGAGGAGGCCTATTGATGAAGTAATCCCCAAATTAGAGAAAAAGTTATCAGATGCTGCAGGAAGGGAGGTCGTTTTGTGGTTTATGGAGGAAAAGACAAATGATATTGTAAAGCAGGTATACTTTAGATGTCTAAAAAGATAATTTTCACTGTTTCACTATGCATATTTCGTTATGTCTTTTTTTGTGAGTGGACTGCATTATTGATAGTTGAGTATAATTACTACTAGGTTTAAGAAATTGTGAAGCTTACAGCCGGAACTTGCAACTACTGACCAGTATCTAGAGTCAATAGTGTGCTTGTAAATTAGCATTCTTGATTGATTGTGAGAGAGTTTGTATCTTGAGGCATGAGTACAGAGATGTAGGTGAAGAGCCAGAATCAATAATAAAAAATGGAAAAGGAAGGTGTGGCAGTGGCGTTAAACTTACAATCTTTTGTAACTGAAGCTCCTAGTTTCTTCTTTTCAGTATTTTTTGGTAGTCAAATGCATATAATTGTGTGAGGGAAAGGCTAACTTGTGCTATTTCAGATGTTTTAAGTCATGATATTTTCATTTGGTTACCTGTGGAAATGACATCTATGTTTGATGATTTTGTTTTTCAGGCTTGTGTGGTACAACCCAAGTCAGAGATGGATCTTCAATTTGAATTAACCAAATTAAGTACTCCTTGGGGTTACATCAGTGCGGTAGCTTTGGCTGTAACAACCTTTGGCACTATAGCTTTGACCAGTGGTTTCTTCCTTAAGCCTGATGCAACGATTGATGATTACTTGGCCAACGTTGTACCTCTTTTTGGTGGCTTCTTGACCATTTTGGGAGTTTCAGAGGTATGCATTGTATTTCTCCATTAAGTCGTGTGAGTTGAAGGCTAAATCTCATGAAAGCTTTAAATCAAATCTATAGTATGCTTTTTATTGATGTCAAACGTTTTGTGATGTTTGGTTTCTAAGAAATTCTTTTTGCCAAGTAAATGAAATTTTCTTCTAATGTCTCGTCTCAGCTATTGGTACAACCAGGGGTGAATGTAGTATATATGCAACGGGTTCAATTGAACCCATAACTTTCGACGCGGAATCAAAATTTATGTGTGAAAATTCACTAAAATTGCAAAAAAATAGATATAAACCCATAACTTTAAAAATATAATAGGTTCAATGCTAATAACTTTAGAAATTGAACCCGTAGAATTTAAATCCTGAATCCGCCTCTGGGTACAACATAAAGATCAATAAACGTTTGACCTTTAGATACACTCAAGCTACTAAGTGTAGGTTATCTGGCGCTTTTCCTGCTATTGGATTGACATGATGTATTTGTTGTGTGGAGTTCGGAGTTTTTATTTTTATATTTCAAAGCTTGTAGCCTTTTTGACTCATACTATGATGGGGTAATTGCTTTATTTTTTTGACGAACGACATACTTCTGATGTTGCTTAATAATTGCTAAGTTTCTTTATGCATGGCAGGTAACCACAAGAGTAATTGCTGCGCGCTATGGTGTCAAACTTAGCCCATCTTTTCTTGTTCCGTCTAATTGGACTGGTTGCCTGGGTGTTATGAATAACTACGAGTCTCTGCTACCAAATAAGAAGGCTTTATTTGATATTCCAGTTGCTCGTACAGCAAGTGCATACTTGACATCACTAATACTTGCGATTGCTGCTTTTATCGCTGACGGAAGCTTTAATGGAGGTGACAATGCACTGTAAGTGATTATTTTGTTCTCCCCTTCAATGGTGCATTGCACTAGAATAATTTGTCTTGTATACACTTCAATATAGAAATGCAAATTTTGGAACTTCCCCTTGCTTATTTTGACCGACGTGATTTAGATACTGTGGTTGTGAAAACAAAATTTTCTCTGGAGCGCTTAATGGCTTTTCTGGTGTACCTCTGCATGAACTTTGTATGAATGATTGTGTGTATTTAAGTCATCAAAGGTAAGGTTTTCCCATATATAACTTTTTTGCTACCATGGAATAACGAACATGCGTAAACAGCTTGATGGCCCAAACTTTGGGATGTTTTATGTTTACATTAAAATTAACAAAGAAAATTATTGCAAAATTGACATGACTTACCAAGTAAATATTTTGAGCAAATTTGATATGCCATAATGAGAAATTTTCAATCATATCATACATGTCTCCTTCCCACCATACGTCATCAGTATGATCTTTATTAATTTGTCATTTTCCTTACGCTGCCTTTTCTATATTAGTTCCGCTTATTGTTCTCTCTTTTTATTTCAGGTACATAAGACCTCAGTTCTTCTATAATAATCCTTTGTTCTCCTTCATTCAATATGTTGTTGGGCCATATACTGATGATCTTGGGAATGTGCTGCCTTATGCTGTTGAAGGGGTGGGAGTTCCAGTTGATCCCCTTGCTTTTGCTGGACTTTTAGGTGAGTTGCTTGAAATTTGGATTTTTTTTTTGCTGTCAAAATTTGATTTTCTTGCTGAGTTCATAAAGTAGTATTACCACGTGACGTCAAAACATTGGATTATTTTATGCCCGTGTTCCTCCATTGTTGTGAAACTCCTCTTAGCGTTCCCAGCTAAACAAAAAGCATTCATTTAAGTGAAATCCGCGCCCCTAGGCACGGCACCAGATAAATTATTCAAGGGTGATATTCAGAAGAAGGGGAATAAAATGGACAAGAAAAGAGCATTCGTTTATATTTCAAGTGGTGCACGTGCATAAAAGCTGAGTATCTGGATAGGTCGTTCGTGGATAGACATTTACTCCTGCATAATCACTAATCTCCCATGTAACCTCATAGAACACGGTAATCTAGGACGCTAACATAATAAATTATGGTCTCACTTCTAGATGTATACTTGATGAGTTCTTAATGCAGCATGTCAACTGCTGGCACTGCTTTATGGTGCTTCTGTCACCTAATTGTGATGTGAATTCGCAAGATTGTTTGCTATTATGTATGGCTGTCCACCTTTTTTCTCTTTTCCACAAGGAAGCCTAACTACTCTTACTTTCACTTCCCGTAGGTAAAGGATTAAAACTGTTTGTTCCTTATTAGCCTTTAGGAGAAGGAAAAGACATGTGTGAGAAAAAGAGGAACAAATTGACTTGTATCTATTCCCTGTCTTGAAATAAACACCCCAATTATGCTCTTATACTGTTTTTACATACAGTAAATGTACACTTTACTGTATGCAGGGTAAGGCTTTGAAGGGAACCTTGGCGTAACTGGTAAAGTTGCTGCCATGTGACCAGGAGGTCACGGGTTCAAGCCGTAGAAACAACCTCTTGCAGAAATGCAGGGTAAGGCTGCGTACAATAGACTCTTGTGGTCCGGTCCTTCCCCGGACCCTGCGCATAGCGGGAGCTTTAGTGCACCGGACTGCCTTTTTAAATGTACACTTTCAATTTTGTCAAAAAATAATGGTGAGAAGGAATTTGTTCCATTACATCACCCAATGTGGTCATTCTTTTGCAGGGATGGTTGTGACCTCTTTAAATCTCTTGCCATGCGGAAGACTAGAAGGCGGGCGAATTGCACAAGCTATGTTTGGCAGGAGCACTGCTACTTTGTTATCTTTTGCAACTTCCCTGTTGCTAGGGATAGGTGGTCTAAGCGGAAGCGTGCTATGTCTGGCGTGGGGACTCTTCGCAACCTTCTTCCGTGGTGGAGAGGAGACCCCTGCACAAGACGAGATCACCCCCCTTGGAAATGAGAGGTTTGCTTGGGGTTGTGTACTCTTCTTGATGTGTTTCCTAACCCTATTCCCCAATTTGGGTGGTACATTCTCCAGCTCATTTTTTGGTGCTCCATACTTCCGCGGTGATCTGTAATTGTGTATACTTGCAGGAAATATCTTGTAAAGTTCTATTTTTTTGTTAAAATCAGGTGTTATCTCTCTAATTAAATGTTTAGAGCACGCTTTGATACCTTCCAGTGAAGTTATTCAATGAAATGGTGTGAAAAGGCATAACCTATTAGCAGAGATCATGATATGAATCATAAATTAACAATCACTATATCAGACCTATTGTAAAGCAGGAAGCAGGTAATTGATTTCATGATTTGTATCCCAAGTTGATAGCAGAAAGAAGTAGATGAATATATCCAGGCTAAGAGGTTCTTAATTACTCACAAAGGCGTATTCTTGGGTTTAACATTTATATTCTTTCAACACATGAGTTTGGATTTTATTATTTGTTGAAATTTTGGTCTTGTGTGAAAAATGTTGTGTTCAATTAGTTCAGTCTATTTACCTATGCTGCTGCAGTTACAAGCAGTCCAAATCTGAAGGTAAAATGTAATCAATTTCTAGTCTTGAAGATGCAAAAGTGGAACACTAATATTACCGTACGTGCATCTTATAAAGACTTGAAAGTAAAGGCTTGAAACTGATAGTGTTTATTGAGGACCTTTAAATACAAGAAGCAAATAACTAACTCCCTAAGCTACCTCCTCTGATGGAGGAGAGCATAACAACTTAAGCAAAACTAACTCCCCTAAATAGGAGATTTATTGTAATCTAAAACTAGCAACTAAGTAGGAACTATATTCTAACAACTCAACTAAATAAGAGGTAAAAGAGTAGCTGCTACTGCGGCATACGTGCTAATACATCTTTCTGTTAATAGCTGAATGCCAAATCTCGAAGGCAGTGAAAAGAAGCTGCAGAAATTGTTGAAATTTTGGATGTGAAGAAAGAGCTGCAGTAAGCAGAAATTCGGATAGATGAATAGAATTTGTGACATTCAGATTAATGATATATAACGAACAGAGAAAGGGAAGGTGGCTTAAATTGTGCTTGACTAGCAATCGTTTCAGTGGGCTGAATTCACATGTTGCTATTCTAAGTTTCACCTTTGAGAATGGAAATTGTGTAACTGGTCCTGCCCCCACTATCAGGGCTAGTCGGGTGAAATTCAATAATAGCCAAATTTTAAAGTGGTAATTGAAAAATAGTCATAGTTTTAAAAGTAATCAAAATTTAGTCACTTTTCATGTAAAGATAAATTTGAACGAATATATTGTTTAAAATCCGAAAAATATTTCAGCATAATATACTAGAGTTCGAATTTTTTATATGTGAACTTCAAGTTCCAGTATATTATGCTGCAACTCCAATATATTATGATGGAGTCCAGTATAAATATAATGTTAACACACAGATTTATCGAGTAAAGCCATAGATTGAAGAACAACATTCCAAGAGAAGAACTGGAGAAATCTTTTCTTTCAAATTTATGTTTATGTACAAACTGGACCCAAACAATAACAACTGTTGCTCCCAAACGCACACGCAAGTATACGTGATCGACAAGTAATATAGGATTGTAAGTCCAGATATCGTACCCACAGGGACTTATGAACTATCAACTAAATTAAACCCAAACAATTAATCTATTCAAGCGAATCCTAAAGTATGAATATTTAACTATAATTAATCTAGAATAGTAAACTATGAAATTAAAAAAACAAGTTGGCGAAATTAGACACGAATTCAATAAGAGCCGATATTCTAGAGCTATGGGTTAGCTAACAATCCCGTTGAGTTTTCCACTTAAATCGTCTAATTAATTTATCTGGTTTATTGGTTGACAGGGTTAATATTGCTCGTAGCCTTCTCCCGAAGTACAACTCGCCTATTCAAGCTAACCTAACGCCTATATTCCTATGAAATTAGGATTAACAAGAACGCATTAATAATTCCTGTATAGTAACCAAGCAAGGCGATTAGGTATATTCCTATCCTAACTGCAAATTCGCTCCCCTGAAGGGTTAAGATCTTGCTCTACCCAATCTTATATGCAATCTAGAATTCCCTCTCCCGAGTTCAATCCTAGATTCGTAGGTAGTATTCAATTGGTGATCAAGCAATCAAATAATTAAGCGCAAGATTGAATAAATAAACCAATATGATAAAATAATAAGAACAATTCACGCTTCAAACTACAACGTTCATGTAGCACCCAAAACACTAGAACTAATAAACTATGAAATTAAAGGAAGAGAAGAGAAGAAAAACTAGGTAGAAGCCTCCTCCAAGCGTGATGTGTGTTCCTCACGTGAATTCTCCTTCAAAATATGTTAGATCTCAAAAAATAACGTTCTCCCATGTATATATACCAAGTAGGGTCGGGTCCAAACAATTATACCTTCTCCCACGCGAAAAAAGGACTTTTTTTAATGCCTGGACGAGGCGCAGGCGCGCCCAAACATGCTCTCTGATTCTGCCGCGTTTAGTTCCGCGGTCGCGGTTTAGACCTCGTTTTTCACCCTGTTACGTTCGGAATTTGAAAAAATGTAAAACATGAAAATTGTATCCCTTTGCGTTATCTTTCCAAAAATATACTATATAGACCAAATGGAGTTCGGAGCAAAAGGTTATGTCCATTTTACTAGACAGTGTGCAATATGCCTCATCGAGTCATCGTTTGCTCTCAACTATCAAATTTGACCCCGGAACACGATCCCTGCTTAATTCCTTGAGCTTTTACTCATACTTCAAAGCTTCAAATCACTTAAATTCATTCCATAACATCTATATAGCTCAGAATCACACCTACAAGGCATAAAACACACAATTAGTGCAAAACACTAGCGATTAAAGCTCAAACTCAATTAAAGTGCAGTAAACTCGAGTGTAATAAGCGATTAAAATACGTAATTATAGCCTATCATCAACAACCGACCTAACTATCCTGCTATATACAAATTGGTCCGGATTCTCTTAAATTACATTTGGGCCTAAACATAAATTGGGCATGCTACTTATCCAGGCTCATTACAATTTTCAGCTCCAACACCCCTCCCCCCCCTCAAGCTGGAAGGGCTGACCATTCCAAATTATCAACAGGTTGAGCAGAAGTAGAGATAGAGTGAAGAGAAATGAGACCAATAGAAAGTGTAGTCCGAACAAAATGATAATCCACCTCGATGTGCTTAGTACGCTCTTTGCGATGTGAACAGCAGCATCCTGATTGTCACAATATACCTGGAATGGGAAAAGATTATCAACACCAAGTTCATCCAACAAACGAACCAACCAAGTGATTTCAGCTACCAACATTCTGAGGGCTCTATATTCGGCCTCTGCAGAAGATAATGCTATGGTGGGCTGCTTCTTGGATTTCCAGGAAGTAGGGAAACCACCAAGTAATAATAGAAACCCAGAAACTGATTTTCTACTATCAGAACAACTAGCTCAATCAAAGTCAGAGTAACCTTTCAATGAAAAATCAACAGCTTTATTCAAGAATAGCCCCAAATCAGAAGTACCATCCAGATATCTCAGGACATGATAACCAGCCTCTAAATGAGGTACCCTAGGAGCAGACATAACTGACTGAGGTGCTGAACAATGAATGAAATATCAGGTCGAGTATGTTGCAAATAATTCAGCTTACCAACTAATTGTCTATAGATGGAAGGGTCAGGAAGTAGATCACCAGAATCAACTGAAAGTTTAACATGAGGATCCAAAGGGGACACAACAGGACTGACAGAAGAACAGTTATATTCTTGGAGCAAATCAGTAGTAAACTTATGTTGTCCAACTAAGAAACCATAAGGAAGTTTGAGAACTTCAAGACCAAGGAAATAATGAATTTCCCCAATGTCTTTTATATTAAATTGGGCATCAAGAAAGTGTTTTAGAGCAGTAATTTCAGACATGTCATCCCCAGCAATTAATATATCATCCATATACACGGCTACAATAGTAAGATGGTCCCCTCATGACTTCATAAACAGAGAATAATCATTTAAACTCGGCTGAAAACCCTTAGACTTCAAAGCAGTAGAGAGTTTAGCATACCACTGCCTAGAGGCTTGTCTTAATCCATAGAGAGACTTATTTAGCTTATAAGCTAAAGAAGAAACAGGGACATAATCAGAAGAGGTGACAGAAAGACCTTGAGGAATTTTCATGAACACTTCCTCATCTAGATCACCATGTAGAAAAGCATTATTCACATCAAGTTGATAAACCGACCAACCACTCTTAGCAGCTACAGATAACAGACATTTAACAGTAGTCATCTTAACTACAGGGGAAAAAGTCTCATTAAATTCTACACCCTCATGTTGAGTATCCCCCATAATTACTAGCCTTGCTTTTATATCTTTCAATAGATCCATCAACTCTTTGTTTAATTTTGTATACCCATTTACAAGGTATGGCCTTTTTACCAACAGGAAGAGGGACTATGTCCCAAGTGTTGTTATCTTCCAAGGCTTGAAATTCCTTCATCATAGCCTCTTGCCAAGCAGGGTGAGAGGTAGCCTGATGATAGAGCTTAGGTTCTTGCAAGCAAGCTTCATAAGACACATGAGGTACCTTAGAAGTAAAAGTAGTATTACAAACATAATCACTAAGATATGCAGGAGGATGAGAGGTTCAGGTTGACTTTCTGAGAACATGAGAAGGATGCGAAGGTGTAAAGGCTGGAGAAGAAGAAGAGTTAGGAGATGAAGCATGAGGAGGTGAAAAATCATGAGATGTATTGGAGTGATCAGGTGATATATAAGGAAAAGAAACAGGAGGAGAAATAGAGGGAACAGAAGGTGAAAATAAATGACTGGAATTAGGAGCAGAATAAGAAAATACATGTTCATGGAAAATGACATCTCTGGAAAAGAAAATACTAAAGTTAGACAAATTAAGCAACTTATATCCTTTCTTGCTAGGACTATAACCAATGAAAACAGAAGGAATGGTTCTAGATTTAAATTTATCCCTATATGGCTTAGGCACAACAACAAAAAAGAGACAACCAAAGGTCTTAAGATGAGATATGCTAGGTTCAGTTCTATGAAGAAGCTCAAAGGGTGATTTGTTTTTCAATAATGGGGAAGGAAATCTATTGATAAGGTATGTGGCAGTTAGTATACACTCTCCCTAATATTTAACAGGTAGCTTAGATTGGAATAGGAGTGCTCTGGCAGTCTCAAGGAGATGTTTATGTTTCCTTTCCACAACACCATTTTGTTGAGGTGTATGTGGGCAAGATGTTTGATGCAATATGCCATGGTAAAAAAAGAATGATATAGTTGTGGAACTGGACCCAAGCTCAAAAGCATTATCAGACCTAACCACTTGTATTAAAGATTGAAATTGAGTTTTCACCGTAAGAATGAAATATTGCATGACAATAAAAGCATTTCCTTTAGAGGATAAAAGGTGTGTCCAAGTTTCTCTAGAGTAATCATCCACAATAGTCATCAAATATTTAAAGCCATTATATGTTTGAGTATGTTAAGGACCCCAAAGATCAACATGGATAAGTTGGAAAGGGGAAGTGGAGTGTATTTCACTCAGAGGAAAAGGTAGTTTCTGCTGCCTAGCCATAGGGCATATAGGACACAAGAAAGACTGTTTCTTAGGCAATTTAGTACACAGGAAAGAGATAGTTTTCATTTTACTAAAGGGAAAAAGTCCAAGTCTAAGATGCCATGAATGATCAAAAGATAAATCTAGAGAAGAAACTGAAACAGAAGACTCCTCAACATTTACATAATTAGAAGAAATGGGACAATGAAAAAAACTATTGCTCTTATTCATATCATTGATGGAATTGGCAGTAATGGTATTTACAAATGAGGTATTGAAAACATGGTTGAAATTAGAATAGAGAGTAACAGGGTTGAGAATATAGAGCTCATTCTAAAGACTACCAAGTGCCACTGGCCTCTTCAAAGAAGGGCTCTACAAAACACAAGCAACAGAAGAAAATAAGGCTAGATAATTTATTTGTAGAATTAATTAAGCAAGAGAAATCAGATTATATTGAAAAGAAGGAACTAGAAGCACATTAGTCAGGGGAAATTCAGGAGTTAGGGTCAGAGTGCCAGTGCATGTCACTTTCACTTTGTAACCATTAGGCAAAGTAACTAGGTAAAGAAAAATGAGAGGTTTAATATCAGATAAGAATGAAGAATGTGGTGTCATGCGATTAGTTGCACCTGAATCTATAATCCAAGAATTATTCTCTACCTTAGAAAAATTACAAGCAAGAAACCTAGAACTATTGAAAGTAGGGTTACCTATCAAGCCTGCAAAATTGGCAGAACCAACATTGATTTCCTGAGGGCCAGAACCAGCAGTGATTTTAAATTGTTGGAGAAGATTCATAAATTGATCAAATTGCTCCTTATATATTAGTAATGCTTGTACCTCCTGAGTCTGAAGACGTTTGCTTAACGTCTCCTCCATCAGCTTCAGGCTGACCTTGAGATTGAGTATCAGAAACTTGAGCAAAAGCTGCAACTCTTTTGAATTTAGCTGGGTACCCAGGTGGAAAGCCATGGAGCTTGAAGCATTTTTCAATTGAGTGTCCAGGCTTTTTACAGTATCTACATATCAAATTGTTTCTCTTGGCCGTGTCAAAATTTACTCTCTGGTGATAAGGTTTTTGTGTGCCAGTGGAGAATGCCACTGAATCAGAATTGAAAGAAGGAATAGAAACTTGTACTTTGGACTGGCTTTCATCATTCACAACAATGGTGTATACACTGTCCACATCAAGTAGGGGATTCATCAAGAGAATACTGTGTCTAATTATGGAATAGGATTCATTGAGTCCCATTAGAAACTGATGAACCTTTTGATCTTCATCTTGTTTCTGAAAGTTCTCCTTGCAGCCACAGACACAATCAGGATAAGAAATAGCAAATGAGAGTTCATCCCATAGCTTTTTAATTCTATTGAAATAGGAGGAGGCACTGGATGTTCCTTGAGAAATGGATGAGATTTCCTTTCTAATCTGATATATTTTTATTCCACTGGCATGTCCAAACCTCTTTTCAATTTCATTCCATGACTTTTCAGCAGATTCCGTATACATGACAGTTTCCCTAATTTCTCGATCCAAACTGTTAAGAATCCAAGCAATTACCATATCGTTACACCTGATCCGAGGCTCACATAGAGGGGAATTAGGACTAGGTTTCGGAATTGTATCCTTAATCATCCCTAATTTGTTCTTACAAGATAAACCTAGTAACATTCCCCTTCGCCAACTCCCATAGCCAGTCCCATCAGATGTGCTAGAAACCAACACCGTCCCAGGAGAATCGGACGGCAAAAGATATAAAGGAGAAGAAGGATGTACAGTAGTTTCATCACCAACTGGAGTCGAGGTTGAATCCATAGCAATTTACTCAAGGTTTCAGCAAAGAGAAGATTATATCCACACTAAATTGAGACAATTCAAAGAACAACAATAAAAGAACAATACTTGTCTGAAAATAAATGCTTTGAGAAGAAATCGACGATGTACACCACTGGAACTGACGAAGAAACTCCTCGCAACAGCTCAACGTCAAAACCCTATTTTCTCAAAAAAAATGTAGAAATCCGGAGGAAACACCAACACACAGCAGCGAAAAACTCAGCGAAAAACAACATAACAAAGACAATTCCTAAACTGATGCAAATCGCCGGAAATCGAGTCTCATCGGAAAATAGAACTTTGGCAAACACTGATGAGGTTAAGATCGGTCGATAGGAAATCGTAAGAGCCACACGAATCTTGGCTCTGATACCATGTTAACACACAGATTTATCGAGTAAAGCCATAGATTGAAGAACAACATTCCAAGAGAAGAACGGGAGAAATCCTTTCTTTCAAGTTTATGTTTCTGTACAGACTAGACCCAAACAATAAGAACCGACCTAACTATCCTGCTATATATAAATTGGGCCAGATTCTCTTAAATTACATTTGGGCCTAAACTTTTGGGCCTGCTACTTAACCAGACTCATTACAATTTTCAGCTCCAACATATAACTCCATTATAATATGTAGGAGTTCTAGCATAATATAATGGTCCAACATAATATGCTGGAAATTCATGCACAGGTACTCCAATCTCCAACATATTATGCTGGAACTTTCCATGTGCCAAAGCTCCAGCATAATATGCTGAAAGTTCATACACAGGTGCACCAATCTCCAGTATATTATGCTGGAACTTTCTGTGTTGCAGCAAAATCGTGGCTATTTTCAATTACCAGTCCAAAAACTGGCTAGTCCGTACTATTTTCACGGGTAGGTTACACCTTTGACCACTCAGTCAAAAAAAAAAAATATATATATATATATATATATATATATATATATATGCCTGCTATTAATTTCGATGGGCGGCTATTCAAGTTAATTTCTCAAGAAAAATGGAATTTGAGGGTGCCAATGTCCCACTTCTTCAAGTCTTATTGTTTAAAGTATTTCGTAACTGGTTGCTATAGATTTGTTGTATTCTCATGTAATTGCCTCATGTTTTGCATCTACAGGACAATTGTTTGTTTGTTGTCATAACCTCATTCAGAGAAGGAAAAAAGAAACATTGTCTTTTGTTGTTTATTTTTTGCCCATTTTGATGTACTATTTTTCCTATTGGCCTCATTTAGGTGTACTGACTTCAAAACCTTGGGAGGAATTTTATTTTTTATCTAGAAACACCTTAGGAAGATTTGACTTATAGTATTATTTGTATTGCTATGGAATGTTATTATACAATCTAGAGCCTTTTGACGAGAAAAACAAAGGGAAGTTACGTTCTTGAATTTTGTTTGACACAAATTAATACTGAACACACATACACAGCTGAAGAAACGTTTAAAATAATTGCTAAAACTAATGCTTGTCAATGTGGTGAAAGCAACAGGCTAACAGGAAGGTTCTTAAATTTGTATTTTGTGTCAACAGCTACTAATATTTTTCTATATTGACGACGAACCTTAGGATTTTCTTCTAACGACTAATTAATGTGCACTGCCTGAGCCAAATAAAGTCCAATTATAAAAAGTGTCCTTGATCAATAAAATGGTAAAACATCTAATCGTTAAGTTAATAGTATATTTGTAAGTAAATTATGTAGACAAGAAAACGATTAAGTTGGGTTACTTCCAAAATTTCAACCAATATTAGTTTTCTTAATTGGGAAGAGTTCTTGCCTAATCCCAGGCATGAATTTTACTTATGGAATAAGCTTAAATGATTCTTCCCTCGTTCTATAAGCACTGTAACGTTTATTTTGTTAGTTTGAGTGTCCTTATCAATTAATAAAGAACTTAGTTCTTTACTGTATTCCTGAAACGTGAAGTAAAATAAGCAGTTAAGTAAATATAGTGATTTTACGTGGAAAGTCACCTGGTTTAAAAGGCGTAAAAACCACGACACTAGAACAATGAGCTAAAATATATTGATTCCAAGACTATAATTCAATAATCTTCCGTTCTTCTACTACAACTATTTGATTTACAAGTTAGTCTGACTTGTAAAGCAAACACTCACTCTAACTCACTAATTGTTTGTGACACTTTGGTTACAACTCTATTTCCTAACACACATTCAGTAATACAACAGTACCGGTACTCGAATAGAGCGTGCAAAATATAGTTCTTCAGTTGATGTGTAAAAGGATAATCTCAGCAGTCCCAGATGAATAGTATTTAAATGCCTTGACTCCAAGATCTCCGAGGAGTCCTATGTGTAGTCAGCTTCTCGTTTGATAGGACTCCTATTGTTCCAAGGGCTCCACAAGTCTTGGGACTCTTGTCTCTCACTGATTTGTTCGTATCTTCTCGGGCAACAGCCCTTATCATGTGTAACAACCTTCTTCCACCAAACTCGGACCTGGGTAATTTTGAGATAAAGTTATTGTCTTGTAAATTAAAGACGTAAATTCATCAACCATTAAGAGTTGGTCTTTTAACCTGAGGTTCTTAGAGCAGTTAAGCAGCTACGTTGAGGACCTGGTTCTTCGAACATTGCATTTGAACAAACTTTGCTAATCATCAAAATTCCAATACTTAACATATTCCAAATCATATGACCTAGCTCAGTTAAGTGAGTTGAGATTATTATGTCTTTGGACCAATTTTTAGGTGAAATTTTTTCTTTTACTCACAATTTTTTTTAAGTAAAATTTATGTCCAAACACAACATTAACTTTCAAAAAATATTTTTCAATACAACTTTAAAAGTTCTTTTTCCAAGTTTTCACTAAATATATGTCCAAACATTTACTAAATCGTGAATGGTGACCAATGATCAAAACCCTTGTGGTTAGGGCTGGGCATATATCGGGCATAATCGATAGTTCGAACCGAAAAAAGTTTTTTGGAGTATCGGTGTCGGGTTATTGGATTAACGGTTTGGTAGCGGTTTAGTAAATTTTTATTATTTGGTTATCGGTTCGGGCCTCGGTTTGCCAATTTTCTTAACGGGTTAACCGATAACCCAATAAAATTTAACAATATTATGATTTACCCTTAAGTATATAAATACATCTAGTGCTTCATTCTCTATTTTTCTTCCAATTCTTTCAGCCGCATTCAAGATATTAAGTTTCATGGTTCACTCTTCAGAGTTCAGTCATCAATTGATTCAATTGTTCATCAGTTTCTCTTCAAAATTCAAAGTACAACCATATTCATAGAATCCTTAGCGTAAGTTTTATTTTCCAAAATTAGAAATTTAATTACTTCTTTCTTAAGAACAAGTTTCATTATTTCATCAATTTGGGGTAAGTTTATGATTCTCTTCATCACTTTACAATTCTTATTTTCCTCATTATTTTTTGGGTCACTGTTTTTTAATTTCCTAACTTATTGTTTGAGGTTGTTTTGGATTTAATTCAAGATAAGAACTAAGATTATGAGTAAATTCATGTGCGTTTGTGTTCGAAGTTCTGTATTTAATTAGAGTTAAAGCATTTGGTTGTTTCTGACATCTTTTGATACCTGGACATATTTCTTTGTTGTTGCCAAATTCAATAATTAAAGTTTAGTTCATGTGCTTTATATACTATGCTAATTACCTCTACATTGAGTTATCTTATCAATTAAACCGAACCGATAATGATTGATAACCGATATTTTATCGGTTCGATTTATCATATGTGTAAACCAATAACCGATACGCTAAACCGATAATATTTATAATCGAACCGAACCAACCGATGCCCATTGTTACATTGTTACATGTGGTGGTAACCTTTCATCAAAGTAGTAATCTCGTGACAAAGGAAAGGGAAATGGAACTTTTTTCTATTAATAGAAAGACTAAAAGGGAGTGATTTTCTTGAATGGTACAGTAGAATTGCCATAAAATGACGTACAAATCAAAGATATACATCAGAAACTTCTTTCAAGTTTCTCTCCCAAGTGGATCCCAGCCTCCAAAATTAATTGTCAAAGTTCAATTCTTATGAACCTTCTTTACTTTTTCTTTTTCCTTTTATTCAATTCATAGCCGAAAGGTCAACCCTACTCTTACGCTTTTTCATCATGTGATCTTTTCTCCCACTTACTATTCTTCCAACAACCTTCTACTATATTACGCTCTTTTTTTGTCTTAATTAATTATTTTTATTAAAGAGATAATCGTTAGGATTATCTTTTGGACCGGCGTACAGTAATAGTTAAAAATGAGACAAAGAAGCTTCTGTGAAACAAGAGAATTAGTTAAAGATGTGTATCATCATTTACAGAATTAGCTGCATATATATACACATGCTAAGAATCAATCTAAGCCTAATTCTAAGCCTTCATAATCGTGATCCACATTCTGTGGGATTTGATTTATTATTAATAAGGAAAGTGAATACACTACAATTAACACAATATATTTTTTAACACTCCGCCTCAAATTGGAGAGCGAATATCATGAAGTCCCAACTTGTTGCGTAGTGTCACAAATTGGTCCTTTCCCAAGGCCTTTGTAAAGACATCTGCCAACTAGAAGTGTGTCGGTACATATGATGGACTAATCATTCCAGCTTGCAGTTTTTCGCGAACTATGTGACAATCTATTTCAATATGTTTAGTGCGTTCATGGAAGACGGGATTCGCTCCAATATGCAAAGCAGCTTGATTGTCACAGAATAGTTGTGTAGGAGCTGCTTGTGGGACTTCTAGATCTTGCATAATGTAACGTAACCAAGTAAGCTCCAAGCATGTATTAGTCATTGCTCGATACTCTGCTTTGGCGAATGATCTTGAAACATTTGATTGTTTCTTGGATTTCCATGAGATAAGGGAACTACCAAGAAAAATGCAATATCTTGTAACTGATCTTCTTGTGGCACGACAACCTCCCCAATATGAATCACAAAAGACCTTTAAAGTGATATTATTGCTGGAAGAGAATAATAAACCTTGTCCTGGAGTACCCTTGATGTATTTGAGGATCCGTATAGCAGCATCCCAGTGAGGCTTTCGAGGCTCATGCATGTACTGACTTAATGTACGAATAGAGTACACTATGTCAGGTCTCGTAACCGTAAGATATATCAATCTGCTAACTAATCTTCTATACTTGGTTGGATCATTCAATAGTTCTCCATCAGTGGGAGTAAGTTTCAAATTTTGTTCCATTGGAAACTTGTCTGGGCGTGCTCCTAGTAGACCAGAATCTTGTAAAATATTTAATGCATATTTTCTTTGAGACATGAAAATACCTTTATGTGATCGAGAAAATTCAATACCCAGAAAATATTTCGAATTTCCAACATCTTTGATGCGGAAGCGTTTGAGAAGAAACCTTTTGAGACGCTCGATTTCATGAAGATAATTTCCTGTGAGAAGTATATCATCAACATATACCAGGATTGCAGTAAATGAAGTACCTTGAGCCTTGAAGAGAAGAGAATAATCGGCTTTTGATTGTTCATAACCAGCCTTTGAATTGTTTCTGAAAATGTAAGAAACCAATTTCTTGATGCCTATTTAAGACCATGTAGAGATTTGTGTAGCCAACATACAACATTCTCCCCCGGTCGGCGAAGACCAGATGGAGGTTCCATATATACTTCTTCATCCAAGTCACCATGAAGGAACGCATTTTGGACATCTAATTGGTAAGCAAATCAATTGCGCCCGGCAGCAACAGTAAGAAGACAACGAAGTGTAGTAAGTTTAGCTGTTGGAGAAAAGGTTTCCTGATAATCAATACCCTCTACTTTAGTGTACCCTTTAGCTACAAGACGATCCTTATATCGATCAATTGTACCATCTGATTTGTACTTGATTTTGTAGACCCATTTGCAACTAATGGCTTTATGGCCAGCAGAAAGAGGTACCAAACTCCATGTATTGTTCTGTTGGAGTGCTTCTAATTATGTATTCATGGCTTATTTCCAGTGAGGATCAATAACAACTTGTTTATAAGTGGTAGGATCGGCATGACATGTAATGTTAGCTAAAAAGGTACAATGTGCAGATGACATACGAGAGTATGAAATAAAATGAGAAAGAGGATAACGAGTACCTGATTCAGAACTTGGTGTCGGGTTGGAATGATTGGCTTGTGATGACAGTATGTAGTCTTTATGACATGTCAGAGGTTGCTTAACACGGAGGAATTGTCTTGCCGGAGTTATAGAAGGATCTATAGAGCTGGAAACATGTGTTGTCAACCTGGTTGAGGGACTAAGTGCACTGTAAGGTGCACTGGGAGGTTCAGCCATAGGTGAAGTTGCAGAAGTTGTAGGTTGGTCATGTGAATTATCTGATGCTTCAGTGAGTTCGGGTGGATTCAATGGTTCAGGAGATGTAGTAGAATCATCTGTATCAAAACACTCGACATGTTGAGGTCTGTGAGATGAAATGTTGGTGGAAGATGATGGTATATGCTGCAAATTTCTGTGAGGTCTGAAGAAAAACTATGCATTGCAGATTCAAGATTTGATGGTATTGAGAACGGAAAAGTGGTTTCTAAAAATTTAACATCTCGGCTCACAATTTTTTTTCAAAATCCAAATCATAAAGTTTGTAACCTTTTTTACCTGTAGGATACCCAACAAAAATACAATGTTTGGAACGAGAATCAAATTTATGAGTGGGATGAACAATTGTGGCGTAACAGAGACAACCAAAAACTTTCAAATGGTCAAGTGATGGTGGTTATACAATAATTCAAAAGGTGATTTGGAAGATAATAATGGCGAAGGAAGTCTATTGATAAGATAGACCGCGGTCAACATGCATTCTCCCCAAAAGGTGAGAGGTAAGTGAGATTGAAAACGCAATGCTCTCGCAACAAATAAGATATGACGATGTTTACGTTCAACTACTCCATTTTGTTGAGGAGTTGAAACGCAAGTTCGTTGACATTCGATACCTTGCGACTAGAAAAAGTTTTTCACGGATAAAAGTTCTCCCCCGTTATCTACTTTTATGGTTTTGACTGAGACATCAAATTGAGTATGAGCAAATGCAATTAAATATTTTACTAGATCTTGGGTATCAGACTTTTTTTTCATAAGAAATACCCAAGTACACCTTGTAAAATCATCCACAATAGTAAAAAAGAAACGTTCCCCTGAATGTGTAGGCACCCTGTGTGGACCCCAAATATCACAATGCAAAAGATCAAATGGATTATGAGTTGATATTGACCTTGATAAAAATGGAAGTCTAGTTTGTTTTTCCATAGAACAAATAGTACAATTATTCTCAAAAGATTCATTATGAGAAGGCAGTGATGGAGAAACTAATTTAAAACGAGATGGTGACGGATGACCAAGGCGCATGTGCCATAAATTTGAGGGTTGAGAAACTTAATGAGAGGCGGGTATCTTTTGCAAGGGAGACATGTAATAGAGGCCGCCACGTTGTTCACCCAATCCAATCATCTTCCCCGTAGCCAAGTCCTGTAAAGTACATAAAGTGGGAAACAACATGGCACAACAATTCAAAGCATTAGTGACTTTGCTTGCAGACATCAAATTTAAGCGAAAAGAGGGAACATAAAACATCATTTAAGGTGATCTCTGAGTTGAAAGGTATAGTGCCTGTGCAAGTGATAGAAGTTGAGGATCCAGTGGGTAAGTTAACAAATGGTATTGACGGGGACTGTGTTTTGGGAAAAAAATGTGGAATCAGAAGCTATAAGATCAGTATATCCACTATCTAAAATCCATGGTTTACTAAATATGGAATTAATTGAAACATTTCGAAAGAGAGAATAACCTGCTGCATTTGCATAAGCATCGGCATTACCAGTAGCATTATTTTGTGTCATCATAGATAAAGCACGAGCGATTTGTTGAAGTTGACTTGTAGAAAGTCCATGTGAAGAACTGTTGTTCTCTTGAGCATGAATGCCATATGAAGTTTGGGAAGAATCCATAGCATTAGCAGATGGAAGGGTATTATGCAAATTATCTTGGCCCCTACGTGAGGGTTGCTGGCCATTTTGGTTGTTTGATTTGTTTGAAGCCCAAGTGCCATTTTTAAACTTACATTTATATTCTGTATGACCCTTTTTGTCACAATAATTGCAATGAAATTTAAGAGTTCGACAATTTTCAATTGTATGTCCCTCTCTGTTGCAGTGTTCACAATACTTATTTTTGAACTTGTTTGAAAAATTAATTGGACGACTTTGAACTGTAGCAGGAATGGAAAAATTTTCAATTGATTCCGACGACATATCTCGCTGCGTTTCTTCTTGTATAACAAGAGAGTAGGCTTGACGTACATTCGGTAATGGAGAAATCATGAGAACATTTGAACGTACAAAATTGTAAGTGTCAATGAGGCACATGAGAAATTGCATTACGCGATCTTCTTCCATCTATTCACCATGTGCTTTCATTTGGTTGCAAGTGGGGATAGATCGGTGTGTGTATAATTCATCCCAAAGAACTTTGAGTTTTGTAAAATATGCTGATGTTTTATACGTCAATACCACACAAGAGGGGGAGGGGGGTGATTTGTGTGGTGTCCAATTTTCGAGTGCAGTCTCTATAGAAGAACCTGGTTCTTCTTGGTGTTTCAACTTCTACAGTTTGCGGAAAAGTAATTGCAGAATTTAAAGAACACAATAATTTTTACGTGGAAAACACCTGGCTCAAAAGGTGAAAAAATTACGACCTACTTCCCAGTAGAATTTTTCCAAACTCTTCACTATATCAACGAGCCCAACAACATTTACAAAATAAAATCTTTTGTAAACCTAAGGACTAACTCTAATCCCTTTGTGGCAAACTAACCTCTAGCTATTTGCGACAAACTTCAAGTTAACTATAACTTGAACACTCGGTACCTATTACAATTGCTTCTAGATAAAGTTAAAAGACACAATATTTAATCACCTACTACAACCAACTAGACTCAAAATACAACAGATGGAACTGGTTCTCCTAGCTGGTTCAAGTAGCTTTTGTGTCGCACAAGGATTCTGCTTGCAAAATTGTTTTGGTAATTTTGCTTTCAGTTCTTGTTTCACTTCTGTGTTTGTGCGTTAATTCTTCAACAGGAATGTTTCAACACTTTATAGAATCAGTAGTTGAGATGTTGTTGTTCAGTTCTAATGCAACTCTTTCTTGGTGGAAGAGTTTGTGTTTATCTCAACCTTCTTGATCTCGATTCTGTCCTACCTGAAATCGAACTCCATCTTCTTATTAATTTGCAACCTTTTCGCTTAGGAGATAACCTCTTAGTTCACAGATAATGTTTATCTCCTGTGCATGGACACTTCTCGTGCCAATGGGTCTGTTTGACTTTGTTTGCCCTGATGGACCTGGTTCAACTGGATTGGCATTTGTCAATCTTCAAAACCATGCAGTGACTTGATTCAACAAATTCCCCCTTTTTGATGATGACAAACTTTGTGCTTAACCATGTACATACTTCAAACCATGCAGTGACTTGATTCAACAAATTCCCCCTTTTTGATGATGACAAACTTTGTGCTTAACCATGTACATACTTCAAACCATGCAGTGACTTGATTCAACAAATTCCCCCTTTTTTATGATGAAAAACTCTGTGCTTAACCATGTACATACTTCAATCCAACATAGACACTTTTTATAGATTTAATCATTCATCATAAAGAGATCAGGTTCATTAGGTTATAAATATCACAAAAATCATTGATATTTTAAAAGGCACATATCTTCCCCCTTTTGGAATCATCGAAAAGTTGCAAAATGATAAACTTACTAGAAGTATTAACAACCATGAGCAAAATAGAAAACAAAAAGCAGAACAAGATAAGACAATTCCCAATTGGGTCATAGAGGTTTTTTTTGGAGGCACTGGACTCCTAAGGCTAGGAAGGGGCAGAGGAGGTTGTGGTCTTGGCTTAAAGAAGGGAGAGCATTTGATGAAGAACATCCTCATTCTTCTCCTTTTCTTTGGCTAATTCAGTTTTGAGAGCATCCCGCTCAGCTTCAACCTCAATAAGACGAGATTTCAAACGAAGGATCTCCGCATCTTTGATCTCACCTTCCTGCACAAGCGTCCTGACCTTGCTATTAACAGGCAGTTTCCTAGATGAACCAGGTTCATCCTCAGGAATATTAACAATGTAGTCACAGGTCAGCAACGTATTCTTCCTAAAGTAGTCCTTAGCAGTAGCCATTTCATCATTCTTCAATGGAACCTTGAAGTGAGAAAGCACAACAGTCAGGATAAACTCATAAGGTATAGCATGTGCCTTGGCTCCATTTACAACCTTGTCCAAGAGCTGGATGATGAAGGCAGGAAAATTGATCTGTTTACCCCTGTACAAGCATTCCATAAGTGTGAGGTCTATGTAGCTGGCAATGTGTCTTCGCTCTTGCCTAGGCAGCAGAAATTTTATCACAAACTCAAAGAACAGTTTGTGCCGAGGCCTCATCTCACTCTTAAACATTGCCCTGGGCTCTAGTTCTCGCTCATTCTCACAGAAAGACCTAGTGATTTGAAGAGCTGAGGGAAAATCATCCAGATTAGGCCATCTTTGTCTTGTGTAATCATCATAACCCTCAGAAGGGATATGCAGTAGTTCCCCCAACTCCTTTGCATCAAACGAAATCTCAACCCCTTGAACCTTGGAGGATACCCTACCATCTTTGACAACTGCGTTGGACATAAATTCAACCAACTCATTCCTAGCCAGCCTTCCCTCAAGGTGAAGAACCATGTCCTTCCACCCTTGCACATCCAAGGTGTCCATCAGGAAACTCATCCCTGACTCCTCAAGGTCTCGAAACAGCTTCCCCTTCAAGATAGTACCCTTTCCAAACATTGTGAGTTTGTCAGTCTCCTCACCAGACACTTCCTCTTCTTCTCCACTCCATTCCTCATCTTCAACAATCTTTACTTTCTTTGACTCAGACCTAGTCCTCTTTGCAATAGTTGAGGGTGTGGCAGACACAGATGCTGACTTCTTGGAAGAAGCCTTAGCTTTCTTGGGTTTTGGTGTATCAACCTCAACTGGTGCTGGTTTCTCCTCCTGATGAACCAGGTCCATCTCATCGTCATCAACATGAACTGCCTCAATAGGCTCTCCAACTTTTGCCTTTCCCTTGGAAAACTTCTTCTTCTTGCGCTCTCTTAGAGCTTTTTCCAATTCTTCTTCTCTTTTCCTAACAGTGCTTCTAGTAGCACGACTCTTTGGGGAAGGAGCATCAGCAGATGATGAAGCTTTCGTCTTCTTGGTTGGAACTGGGGTATTAGCTTTCTTGGATTTTGGAGTTCTCTTCTTTTTGGTATTGTAGGACTCCCCCAACTTTTTCATCAACTCAACTAACGTTTCCTCAAAAGATGAATCAGGTTCATCTACTGCTTGTTATAGGCTTTCCAGACCTGTTGTTGCTTCCCCAGAATTGCTTCCCCCTAAAGCTTTGACTCCTTCCTCAACAATCACAGGAGCGCGACCATAAATATCCAGAGTGGCACCTTCCTTCCCAAGTCCCCTTTCTGAACTCCCTTCTCCCTCTCTCAATGTTTATATTTTTCCTAATTTTTCTTCGCCTATCCGGTACCTCTACATCCATTATCGACCCAATCAAGATAAACATGTTTTCATCCATTTCAGTTGCAGACCCAACTTTAAGATTTCCCTTTTCAGTGTCAGATGAACCTGGTGCGTCATCCTCATTTGTAGATTTGAAGGACTCACTAGAAGATTCAGAGTCTTGGACCATGCTAGCTTGAAGTATTTCATTTAAATATCTGGCATGAGAACCAGAGGCAACTATTTTCCTGGCCAACACCTTTACATTACGTTTTCTAGGGGCTGGGGAGGGGCTAGGTGTAACGGCTAGGACTGATTTGGGTGACAAAGTGGGTTCATGGATAGGTTCAGGAATAGGTTCATGAACTGGAGGGTTTTGGGGGGTCGAAGACCTGGTTGGAGAATGTGAGTTGTGTATCGATGGAGAATTAGAACTAGTGTCGTCAAGACCGACCCCGTAATCAGGGGTGGTTGATGAAGATGAAGCAGGGGGTGGTGAAGAAGACATCGTTATGAAGATTTTGGGAAAGAAGAATGTTGATCACTTTGGTATGAGAGGAATGATGAACTTGGTTCGACGGTTAAGCTTTTGAAGAGAGGAGGTAATGATGGCCTTTAAAAGATGTGGTTATTAATTGTACAACGGGCATAATTCTTGGTCAAGTGGGAGTCTAATCGATGCAGGAGTGTCAGTGATTAGACGGTTACGACTCCCTAAATCTAGGCTAATTAAGGTTCGATAGGACTCTTTGAAACGGGTTTATTTTGGGTTAAGTACTAATAATTTGAAATGAACCAAGTATAGATAGAGTCCTGCTCATGTGTGACTATAATTATTTCAATAAGTGTATGGTGATAAGCATGTACCTTGTCAGTCAGATGAACCAGCAGCGATGAACCAGGTTCATCGTGTTATAGTCTTTAATTTGCCTCAATTTACAAAGATAGAAAAATATTATTAGTAACCAGAGAATCATATTAATACATGGAAAGAGAGTATGGCAGTAAAGTCATGATACTGAGCAATGATTAGTTTGGTTAGTTACCTAATTTTAGTATTTCTAGCCAAAAAAAATCATTTTATTTTTCAATTAGGTGATCTTAATCATCCTTAATTCTAGCTTGTTTCTCTCAAAATGCTCCCTACTTAGTGCCTTAGTGAAGATATCTGCAATTTGTTTGTCAGTAGCACATAATTCGATTGAGATCATTCCTTTTTCATAGTTATCTCTTAGGAAATGGTGGCTGACATCTATGTGCTTGGTTCTCTTATGATGAACCGAGTTATTCATGCTAATTACACTAGTGTTGTCACAGAAAATAGGAATGCATCCAATCTCTATACTAAAATCCATGAGTTGTTTCTTGATCCACAGCAACTGAGCACAGCATGAGGTTGCAGCCACATATTCAGCCTCAGCAGTAGACAAGGCTACTGAGCTTTGTTTCTTGATAGCCCAAGACACAAGGAAAGAGCCCAAAAAGTGAGCCATGCCTGAGGTACTTTTCTTGTCAACTAGGAAACCTACATAATCTGCATCAGCATATCCTACAAGGTCGAAATTACTACCTTTAGGATACCAAAGACATAAATCAGTAGTGCCCTTCAGATATCTCAGAATTCTCTTCACTGCAGTTAGATAGGACTCCTTTGGATTTGCCAGAAACCTAGCACACAGTCCTACACTGAACACAATATCAGGTCTGTTGGCAGTGAGATATAATAAAGACCCAATCATCCCTTTGTATAGCTTTTGATCAACGGATGAACCAGGTTCATCCACATCTAATTTTGTAGTTGTGGCTATGGGGGTGTCAATTTCTTTTGAGTCTTCCATTTTAAATCTTTTGAGTAATTCTTTCACATATTTTTGTTGATGGATCATTGTTCCATTTGAGTTTTGCTTGATTCGCAAGTCTAAAAGGAAGTTTAGCTCACCCATCATACTCATCTCAATCTCACTCCCCATAAGTTTAGCAAATTCCTTACTCAATTTGTCAAAGGTTGCCCCAAATATGATATCATCCACATATATTTGCACAACCAGGAGATCCCTACCTTTTTTGTTTAAGAACAAGGTACTGTCAATTTTACCTCGTTTGTATCCATGTTCTAGCAGGAATTTCGATAGCCGCTCATACAATGCTCTTGGTGCTTGTTTGAGTCCATACAAGGCCTTGTCAAGTTTGTATACATGGTCAGGTGTCTCCATGCTTTCAAAACCCGAAGGCTGTTTGACAAATACCTCTTCCTTTAGATAGCCATTGAGGAAAGCACTATTTACATCCATCTGATGGAGAGTAAATTCCGTGTGTGCAGCAAATGCTATAAGAAGTCTGATTGCCTCCAGTCTTGCCACAGGAGCAAAGGTCTCATCATAGTCAATTCCCTCTTTTTGACTATATCCTTGGACAACCAGTCTGGCCTTGTTTCTTGTAACAGTTCCATCATCATCGAGTTTGTTCCTGAAAACCCACTTTGTGCCAATCACTGGTCTGTCTAATGGTCTGGGTACCAAGTGCCATACTTGACTTCTTTCAAATTGATTCAGCTCTTTTTGCATGGCATTTACCCAGTCAGCATCATGTAGGGCTTCAGCAATGTTCTTTGGTTCAATCAAGGATAGAAAGGCATCAAACGCACACAGATTTTTCAAGGAGGATCTTGTTTTGATTCCAGATGTCAAATCTGTTATAATGTTCTCAAGAGGGTGAGAACTCTGGTATCTGTGTGGTTTGAGCACCAACTGTTCACTTCTAGATAGTTCCATGGTGTCTTGTTGTTGTGGAACAGGATCAGGGCCAGTGTGCACATGTTGAGTTCCCCCTGTCATGTTGCTTGGGGTAGTTGGACCTGGTCCATCACCTGTTCCATCTTCCATATTTGCTTCAATGTGTTCACTGCTTCTCACCAGTCCAAGCTCCTCGTATTCTAGTTCCTTACCAACCACAATAATTTCTTTCTTTCCATTTCCAAAGGAGACATTTCCTCCTTTGAGGCTTTCAAGTGAAAGGAACTGTTCCTTGTTCCCTGTCCTATGCTTTGAGCAGCCACTATCCAAATACCAAATTTGGTTGCTTCCTCTCACTTGAACCTACAAACGAAATCAGGGGTTAGTTTTAAGAACCCAAACTAGTTTGGGTCCTTTTCTATGAGAGAATGGATGAATCAAGTTTCTTTTGGCCCAATTTGGTAGCCAGTTTTTCTTTTTAACAAAACTCTCATTTCTTCGATTGGCCTGCTCTTTTGCAGTACACTCAATTTTGTAGTGGCCAGTCTTACCACAATGGGTGCAGACTTTATTCTCAGGGAGAGTGAGATACTTGCTTTTGGGATCCCACTTGGGCAAATGACTCCCAAAGCCAAGCCATTTCCGGTTGCTACTATGATTCTCTTGAAGCCATGTCAAGGCATCATAGGATTTATTCCATTTACAAGTTCGATCTAATTCATGTTTGACTTTACCAAGTTCTTCTTTAAGTGTTCTTATCTGTTCATCCTTGGCATATATCTTATCTTATAGTTTTCCCACATTTTCTTCTAACATGATATGAGAATGATCAATAATCTTTTAACTAGTTCCTGGCTTTAATTTTAAATTTTCAGATTTTAGCTCTAGGATCTTAGTTTCAAGTGGATGAACCTGGTTCAACAAGACAGTGTTTTTCTTTACAGATTCACTTACTCTGGTTTCCAGGTTCATGCATTTTGCTTTTAGCATTGCACGCTCTTTAGAGAGTTGTTCTTTCTCTTTGGTTGTTTCTTCGGAATCATCCATGAAATCGAGTAGCAACTCATAGAGTTTTTCTTTAGATAGGAACTTTATTTTATTTTTGAGATGGGATATACTTACCTCTGATTCTTCATATGATTCTTCATCAGATTTGCCAATTTCCATGAGCTCCTGTTCTTCATTCTCACCATCTTCTGATTCTTCATCTGAGCTTTCCCCCCAAACAACAACCATAACTTTTGTTGTGGTTTTCTTGGGTTGGACCAATTCTTTCTTCCTGTTCCTTCTTTCAAATCTCTCCTTTTTCCATTCCACTTCCCACCGAGGATAGTTCTTGATATGGTGGTCAGTCTTTCCACACTTGTAGCATCCCTCGTTGGTTGGCCTTTATGGAGCTTTTGCTTTGTTGTAGTTTCCACCTCTAGAGATGCCCTTCTTACTTATGAGAAAGTTTCTGAATTCTTTGGTAATCATGGTCATCTCGTCTTCCTCCAGATTTTCTCCCTCAGTGATTCTTAGTGCTAGACTCCTTTCCTTATTTGGAAAATCCATTTTCATTGTATGCCTTCTAAGTTCATAGGCAGTAAGGTTTCCAATTAGCTCGTCCAATCTGAGGGTTGCCATATTTTTGGATTCCTGGATAGAAATGATTTTACTTTCCCAGGAAATTGGTAAGACCCTTGTCAGGATCTTCTCTACCATGTCCTCTACAAGAATGACTCTACCAAGAGACTTAAGTTCATTTGTCAGAGTTGTGAACCTTGTGTACATCTCTTGGATTGTCTCTCCTTCTTT
>ML250860.1:0-30819 GCA_005239495.1 Nicotiana undulata | reverse complement strand
GGGGGGTGATTTGTGTGGTGTCCAATTTTCGAGTGCAGTCTCTATAGAAGAACCTGGTTCTTCTTGGAGTTCCAACTTCTACAGTTTGCATAAAAGTAATTGCAGAATTTAAAGAACACAACAATTTTTACGTGGAAAACACCTGGCTCAAAAGGTAAATAAACCACGACCTACTTCCTAGTAGGATTTTCCCAAACTCTTCAATATATCAATGAGCCAAACAGCATTTACAAAATAAACTCTTTTGTAAACCTAAGGACTAACTCTAATCCTTGTGTGGCAAACTAGCCTCTAGCTATTTGCGACAAACTTCAAGTTAACTATAACTTGAACACTCTGTACCTATTACAATTGCTTCTAGATAAAGCTGAAAGATACAATATGTAATCACCTACTACAACCAACTAGACTCAAAAGACAACAGATGGAACTGGTTCTTTTAGCTGGTTCAAGTAGCTTTTGTGTCGCACAAGGATTCTGCTTGCAAAATTGCTTTTGTAATTTTGCTTTCAGTTCTTGTTTCACTTCTGTGTTTGTGCGTTAATTCTTCAGCAGGAATGCTTCAACACTTTATAGAATCAGTAGTTGAGATGTTGTTGTTCAGTTCTAATGCAACTCTTCCTTGGTGGAAGAGTTTGTGTTTATCTCAACCTTCTTGATCTCGATTCTGTCCTACCTGAAATCGAACTCCATCTTCTTATTAATTTGCAACCTTTTCGCTTAGGAGATAACCTCTTAGTTCACAGATAATGTTTATCTCCTGTGCATGGACGCTTCTCGTGCCAATGGGTCTGTTGACTTTGTTTGCCCCGATGGACCTGGTTCAACCAGATTGGCATTTGTCAATCTTCAAAATCATGCAGTCACTTGATTCAACATATGCAGAGACCGACATTGTACCTTGTGAAAGAGATGCCAATGACTTTTGGATCTAATAGATAGCTGGTGCATTCTTTTGCGAGAATTGATCTCTAAAATCTTCCCATACTTGATAGGCGATCTTAGCATGAATGAATCCTTTGGCTAGATCAGGCTCCACTGAATGTGTAAGCCATGATAGAACCATGTTCTTACATTGATTCCATTGCGCATATTGTGTTGGTTGTTCCGTTTTTAGAGGTGGTTTGATAGTTCCACTGATAAATTTGTTCTTGGTTGTGAGGGCATGTATCATGGATTTTCTCCATGATGGATAGTTGGTGCCATTCAGTTTCACTGGAACGAGCATATGATTGGGATGATATGAAGGATGAACAAAATATGGATTAGATTGGTCCAAACCAAGGCTTTGCTAGATGGTTTTTGAAGTATCAGATTGGTAGATTGGTGTTTCGTCTTTGTCGTTCACCATTTTCTCGAGAAAATGGGGGCTGCTCTGATACCAAGTTAAAAATGAGACAAAGAAGCTTCTGTGAAACAAGAGAATTAGCTGAAGATGTGTATTTACAGAATTAGCTGCATATATATACACATGCTAAGAATCAATCTAAGACTAATTCTGAGCCTTCATAATCGTGATCCACATTTTGTGAGATTTGATTTACAATTAATAAGGAAAGTGAATATACTACAATTAACATAATATATTTCTTAAGTAATCGAACTACTATGTCAAAGCTAAAAAAATTCCTAATCTAACTCACGACAATAAAACAAAATCATTATGCTTTTGCTTTTTCTTGGTTTGTTTTTGTTTTCACTTTTCTATTTAAACCTAAAAATACATGAAAAGATGGTGCATCGATCATGTTGAAAAAGGCTAGAGCCTTATGATGATATTGTAGAGTGCTAAGCCAGCATACATGGAGCAATAATGATCAGGGGACGATTTTCTTTATAGATCTTTGTCCTCGATTTAATACGTTTTGAATAATACGCACACACATCCACTAATTTATATATCTTACCTTTTTTGGTCTGCTATAAAAAAAAATATTTTTTTATATTCAATAACTTTTTAACTTCAACATTGCACATAACATATTTCAAACCACATGATTCAAGTGCATTTTGGTATATTACACACCTCTTTCTTTTATGACCATAAGATTTAATTTTTTTCCTAAACTCAATGTCTGATCAAACTAAAATATATAATATAAAAAGGAAGAGGTATTATATACGAACCTAAAGAGAGAAATGCTCATTATCATTTGTCTAAATTTAAGTGTGCAAAGAATACATAATACATTTGCTAGGAGAAAGTTATTATAAAAAAATTGTGTAATAGTTGAGGTACGATCAAACAGTTTCGATCCCACCGCTATAAGAGGATAGGAGTACTAGATATTTTTCACTAGAACGGGAGCAGGGCGGATGTAGCACTCCCATGAGGTTTAATTGATCCTATAACTTTTAACGTGCAGTATAAATTAATAAGTCAAAATTATTAATATTATAAAAAATAATAGATTATATTCATAGTTTTAAAATATAACAAATTTAATACTAAAAATCTTAAATATTAAACTCATAAAATTTAAGTTCTGAATCCGCCATGAAATGGAACGTAAGCTATCACCAAATCTTTTTTAGCGTGTATGTGGTCCTTTGGGCAGCTGGTGGATAGGCGCATGGTAGATTTAATCATAAGGCAGTGATGATGCATGCATCGTGGAGCGTGCTTAGCTTAATTACATCACTTCCGCAGTCCTTCCATATATAGTAATCAACTCATACCGATGCATGATTTAAAATTTATTTACGTTACACTAATAAAATGTAATAATATTAATTAAATATTTATAAATTTTTAATATATTAAATATATAAATTTTAAACAAAAGTAAATGCGTTCACATAAATCAGAACCGCTTAAATTTGCCCCTGCTTGTTGGTTCGTCTAGTGTATTTCCGTAATTATGACTTTTTCATTGTTCATGATAACCTGATGAAAAGTTTTTTTTAACTTCCGAATTATATTTATGTATAGCTTAAAAGATTCTCATTAATTTTATGAAATTTATACTATAGTAATCAAGGTCGAGGATACATTTGAAGTGCATGTAAGATTGAAGTGAGATTTTATCAAATTACTAGTACTTGTTCATTTGTAACGATAAATGCAAAATTAATACTCCACTTCTTTGGTCTATATAATTTATTTTAAAGGTTTTTGCACATATAATCTTAAATGCCCTTTACATTTTCTTAAATGTATCACTTAATTAACACTACATGAATCAAAAGAAGTAAGAATATATTTGAAAAGAAACCATAAATTACTTATTTTTAGAAACATCAAATATTTAGAATAAATTAAATTTGTTAAACCGACTGAAATTTAAGACGGAAGATAGCATATAAAATGTAACCTTTCATTGTTTTAAAAAACATACATTATGTAGGTCTTCTTATCTCAAACCTTAATTTGACGACGTAGACCAAATGTCGGGTTGTGGAAGAGGTCAACTCCGTGCTTCATTCTTCGTTGACCTAGCCCATTTTTTATAACAGTACAATACAACACGTCCATTACTTTCTCTTGAAAATATCCACGAACGTTGGCCACCCTTTTTCTAAGATTTTCGTCATCCCTCCGTAATTTTCTCCTTTTTTAAAACAAATAAGAAAAAGACAGATAATTATAGAATTATATATTTAGAAATTACTATATACAGCTCTTTATATACAGCACACTTTTCCCTGCTTTCTTGGTTCTCCACTCTATAAATCCATCACTTTTGCGATCAACATATACACAGAACGCTATAGAGAAAACAGACGAGAAATAATAAGTATGGCTAAGCTTAACACCTTTTGCATGATATCTTTCCTCCTCCTTCTCACGCTAACTTGCGCTTCTTCCCGGCCGATGGGTACGCCTTATCACGACGTTACTCCGATGGAGCATAGTAAGGTATACGTTTATTATTATTGTTTGCAATATTTGTTAATTAGCATATAAAAAAGAAGTTTAATTGAATGAATAATATATTTTTGTATTTATAAGTAAATTATATAAGGAAGTTTCTAGTATAATGGTATCTAGAGGTAATTCAAAATTATATTGTAGTTTCAAATTCTACGTACAGCGTTCTTACGATATTCTTTCGAATGGCGTTGTTAAAACTCCTGGTTTCACCATTAAATTTATATATTCATATATTTAATTACTTGTGATTATAGGATAAGGCAGCAGTGAAAGTAGAAGTGGACGATAAATGTGAAGGTCTCGGAGAAGAAGAATGTTTGATGAGAAGAACGCTAGAGGCTCACCTTGATTATATCTATACCCAGAGGCATAAGCAGCCTTAGATTTTCTCTTCTCTTTTAAATTGTAATTCTCTTCATTTTAATTTATTTTATACGTACTGTAGTTCTATTCTTTTTCTCCCTTCTTCTTTTGTAGCTACGGACATGTAGATTTATTAATAACTATTCAGGTCCCTTGTCTCATCTGTTAAATTTATACTGATATATTATCTGATCAATATCTAGTTTTCCGTTTATTTGTTCATAATAATACATATAGTTTACAAGCCAGTGCTTAATTCTGCCTTCTGCATTTGTTTCTATTGTTCCCTGAGTTTATTAATATGGCGGTGCATGAAACTTCAAGAAGCTACTTTCCTTTTTCTTTTCAAGTTCTATTCTTGATCTATGGAATTGAGGATTTGTTAAGGTTTACGTGGAGTATTTTAATTGCTAAGGGTTCAATGCTTTTCTTTAAAGTTTCTTTATGAAATCATTTTTATAATATATGATGACACTTGTATTAATTATTAGTGTTGTGTGCGACTTCATCATATATATTTCAACCGATACATGGAATATATATTTAAAAAAATCCTACCTTTTGGCTGGAAAAGTTATAGCATAGCTGGTTTATAAAATACGGGAGAGAGGTTGAAGTAAAATGATTTTACGATTAATTAAATTTTACTCCTTACAATAATTTAAAGTGCATATTATGTGCTAACACTGGATTATAACTGCTTATTACTATGCTTTCTTAATATTAAGTTCAGATTATGTTGGACCATACCCTGCTTTGGATCCCGATTCTCGAATCAGATAGTAGGGTTAATCGACATTAACTGTAATAGTTGAAAATAGGGAGAGAAATCCAGACCCCTATAAAACTACTCCATAGTCTCCATTACGTTTTTTGGTAATTTTAAATTACTGGTTGTTTCAATACTTTTGCATACTCCAGATCATATTGTTTAATACTCCGGTTAGGTATATGGTTCAATTACTTCTTGATTACTCATGTCTCATGTAAATAAATATTTGGTGGATAATTAGAAAGAGCCACGTTAATCTTAATATATTCTTAAGCGTGCTTTGAGAATATTGAAAAGCTGAATCTACAAGGGTCAAATAAAATAATTCATAATTTGCTCGACGTAAGGATGCTTGTTATTACAATGTTGGTTGGATTAAAACTTAAAAGTAGTGTAATAAAAGGATTTTCTTCTTAATTCACACAGAGGAAATTGAAGAGGCTTACACTATATGTACAGTACCAAGTGGTTGCATTCGTCATATATACGCCTTGATTAAATTATAAATCAGAGTTTTAACCTATATACCCGTAACAATAACAAAAGAAATTATCCCTCAATTTCAATTAACTGCATATAACTACTCATAAAAAGTGAATAGTAACTTGAAATAATTTAAAATGTAATTGCACTAATTACTAATAACAAATTGAATTAGTATCATGAAAAATAACAAGTATCTTTTTAAGAAAAAAAAATGTTAGTATTTATTATTAACTGGTACTCAAAATACTGCTATAGAAATATCATTTGTTAACTCAATAAAGAGTAATTTCCAAGATGTAGATACCCCTAGCCCAATCAGTACGACATTTCAGTTGAGGTTTGATAATATAAAAAAATTATTGTCTAGGTAGAAACTACCCAAATAGCATTTCTTGACACCTACCATATATATAGTGAAGTTGTCCATGCAAAGCAATGGCAACTCGGACCAAGGGGATATAGTACGAGAATTCCACCTTTCTCCGCTCTCTGTCTTTAAGACTTGCAATTATAACATAGCTATTGACAACAAAAACTGAGTATATAATTGTAGCCATTGTTAGAGGAGTCAAAACAAATTAAAGTCCCCCGGCCCAAGCATAATATTTGTGGCAGTATTTCAAAGTCATTTGGAAATGTTGCATTTTGTCCGAGTGTCCTTCAAAGAACAAAAGGTGTCAATTGTTTGGCCCGGCAAAATATGCAAGATTGTGATATATAAACTTGACAAATGGCAAAGGCTTTTTGCCTAAAAAAAGAGACTTAAATTCTCTTCAGCCAATTTCATACAGCAGTAACATCATTTCCTCCATATCCTTCACGCCACTCTTCTTTCTTTATTGTCCAAAATTAAATATTAGTTGTTTCCTTTCTTATTTACTTTTCCTACTAGCTAGCTGGGTTTGTATATTAATATTTTGTTGATTCATGTATCCTTTAAATAAATAGAGATGGACTTGTTTAATCCTGGAGAAATATTTCACATTGCTGAAATAGTTTCTTAGGACAGTGCCCAACACGACTCAAGTCAATTCGTGTATTTTCGCTCACAAATATTATTGTTGTTATTTTTCCGTGTCATTTCCCTACAATCTAAGAAACTATGGCAAGTAATACTACTAAGAAATTTTTTGATGGTGCTACCAATTTTGGTGTTGTCTCTGTTGCTACTGTTCCAGCTGTCCTGCCAGATATCCATGGTGTTGCAAATACGTTATTGCATCTACAACTTTGGCAGACACTAATGTCAAACACAGGTACGTAAATAGACATGGTAACATATCCAATGCTAAAATTAAAACCTTACAGAAAAATGCACTTCAATGCAAGAGAAGAGTTGAGATACATGATAATCTCGCTAAGTCAAAATTAAATTTGACTAAAGCGGATAATATAGTTCTTGCGGTCATTTCCCAAACAAATAATGTGGCCAATGTGAGAGATTGGGTGATAGACTCTGGTGCTACTAGGCACATTTGTTTTTGTCTTACACCCAAATTGAGGAAGGAGAAGAAACTATTTACCTTGGTGACTCAAGAACAACTCGCGTTCTTGAAAAAGGAAAAATTCTTCTCAAACTCACATCTGGTAAAACTCTAGCATTGAGTGATGTATTGCATGTCCCTAATATCCAAACCAATTTGGTTTATGTGAGGTTATTAGGGAAAGTTGGAGTGAAAGTTTCTTTCGAGAATGATGAGGTCGTATTGACCAAAAATAATAATTTTGTGGGCAATGGATATTGTAACCATGGTTTATTTGTGCTTAATAGTTTCGATACTAACAATAAAAATGCATCTTCTTTTGCTTATATGGTTGAGTCAATTTCTTTGTGGCATGCTAGACTAGGACATGTTAATGTCGCGTATATAAAGAAAATACAGTCGCTAGGATTAATATCTTGTTTAGAATCTTGTTTAGACTCAAGTAATATTAACAAATGTGAAATATGTGCTGAAGCTAAAAGTACTAGACAAACTTGTTTTTCTGTAAATAGAGAAACTGAATTATTATCCTTGATTCACACTTATTTAGGCAATTTAAAGCAGACTATGACTAGATGTGGTAAAAAATATTATGTGACTTTATTGATGATTTTTCTAGATATACTAAGTTGTATTTTCTTAGAAATAAAGATGATGCATTTAATGCTTTTATTTCTTATAAAACTGAGGTTGAAAATCAACTTAGTAGAAAAATCAAGAGAATTATATCAGATAGAGATGGAGAATATCTATCTTAAATGATTTTGTGAAAAGAATGAAATAATTCATGAAGTAACTCCGCCTTATTCACCTGAGTCAAATGGATTAGCTGAATGGAAAAATAGAACACTGAAAAAGATGATGAACTCTATGTTAGTTAGTACTAATGCTCCTGATAATATGTGGGGTGAAGCTATATTATCTGCATGTCACTTACAAAATAGAATACCACATAGAAGAACTGGCAAATCTCCGTATGAATTGTGGAGGGGTTATAAACCTAATTTGAAATATTTAAAAGTGTGAGGGTGTCTTGCTAAAGTTCTGTTGCCTGAACCTAAAAAGAGAAAAATAGGTTCTAAAATTATTGGTTGTATGCTTATTGGATATGTTGAACATAGTGTTGCATATAGATTTCTTATTTTAAAAAGTGATGAGCTTGATTGCAATACTATAATTGAGACAAAGAATGTTGAGTTCTTTGAATATATTTATCCACTGTCTGAAAAAGTTTCTCATACACATGTTGAAATAAATAATACCTCTAATGAGGAACTAAGAAGGAGCAAAAGGCCTAGGAAAAAATATTTTTCATATGGAAATGATTTTCAAACTTTCCTTGTTGATAATGAACCATCAAATTATTTTGAAGCTATATCTTCTTCAGATGCTACATATTGAAAAGAGGCAATAAAAGTTGAAATTGATTCTATTAAAAAAAATAATACATGAATGTTAACTGATTTACCTCCTGGTGCAAAGCCTATTGGTTGTAAATGGATCTTCAAAAGAAAATTTAATCCCGATGGATCTTTAGATAAATATAAAGCGCGGTTAGTAGCAAAAGGATTTTCTCAAAAATAAAATACAGATTATTCTGATATATTTGCACTGGTAACTAGAATTTCTTCTATTCGAGTTTTAATTGTCTTAGCTTCTATCCATAAGTTTTTTATCCATCAAATGGATGTCAAAACAGCTTTTTAAAATGATGATTTAGAAGAAGAAATTTATATGGTTCAACCTGAAGGTTGTTTCATTCCAGGACAAGAAAATGAAGTTTGCAAACTAATTAAATCTTTTTATGGCCTTAAACAAGCTCCTAAGCAATGGTATGAGAAATTTGAACAAGTCTTACTGAGAGACGGTTTTTCTTCAGTGGAGGTGGATAATTGTGTTTGTACTAAAGTGTCAGACAATGATTATGTGATAATATGTTTGTATGTTGATGATATGCTTATATTTGGTACAAGTTTAAATATTGTGCAAAATACTAAATTATTTTTGTCTGCTAATTTTGATATGAAAGATCTGGGTGAAGTAAACACTATATTGGGAGTTAAAGTTATAAGGAGTGAAGATGGAATAATGTTGTCACAAGAACATTATGTCGAGAGACTTCTTAAGAAATTTGAATATTTAAATGTCACATCTGTGAGCACTCCTTTTGATGTTAACTCTCAGTTGAAAAAGAATAATGGTGACCCAGTTGTTCAGTCTAAATATGCGCAGATTATTGGGAGTCTGATGCATTTAATGAATTTTACAAGGCTTGATATATCCTATGCAGTGTGTAGACTGAGTAAATATACTCATAATCCCAACAGAGAGCATTGGTCTGCATTAGCTAGACTAATGAAATATTTGAGAGAAACCATGAATGATGGTATCCTATATAGTGGATTTCCTTCTATTTTGGAAGGGTATAATGACCCAAATTGGATCTATGATTCAGATGAGACAAATCCACTAGTGATTATACATTCACCCTTAATGGTGGTGCAATATCGTGAAAATCAGCTAAACAGACGATCATTGCTAGATCAACTATGGAATCAGAGTTTGTAGCTCTGGAGTTAGCTGGTTCTGAGGCTAAGTGGCTAAGAAATTTCATAGTTAATATCCCTTCTTATGATCTCCTGTGTCCAGAGGCGGACCCAGAATTTTTACGCGATGGGGGCACATTATTCTGCTTAACTAGTGCCCCCTAAATGCTTTTGTACATGGTGCCAATTGCTTTAAATTAACCATTTTCAAGGTATATACGTATATATATACAGGATTTTGGCAAAGTTTACGAGGTCCGATGACCCCTCACCCATACACATGGATCCGCCTCTGCATGTGTCTATGCATTGTGACTGTCAAGTGGCAATAGCTATTGCAAAGAATAAATCTTATAATTATAAAAGTAGACACATTAAATTGAGACATGATGTCATAAAACAGTTGTTGAGAGATGGAATAATTTCCATTAATTATGTGAAGTCATAGATAAATTTGGCTGATCCACTCACTAAACCTGTGGGAAGAAAATTAATTCTTCAAACGTCAAAAGAGATAGGGTTAAGGCTGACATGTTGTCAATAGAGATGGTAACTCAACCTATGTGATTGGAGATCACATGAAATAGGTTCATATGGGTAATAACAAGTCGATATTGGCACTGATGCACTAATAGAGAGTGCTTGACTGCTGCTAAATTGAGAGGCTGGTTTATAACTCTTAATGAAATTCATAGTCCTTATGGATGGTGTATTTAAAAGCAGTATACACTTGATGAATTCACCTATATGAGAGTGAAGTGGGCCGCTCCTATGAGATTTTGGCCTAGTCTCTAGAGCACTCATGAATAACCAGGCACGCGCATGTCCTATTGGGCGCAAAACTATGTTGAACAACAAAATTACCGGGGGTCGAAATTTGATTGATAAAATCTCTAACTTACAATAAGAGTTATTGGTTCATAGGAATATTATATTTCACCAGTAATTCTGTAAGTTAAGTTTTATCAGTCTAAGTTTGGTTCATAGTTCGAAAGACACCAAACCTATTGCATTTAGACCATACAAATCCAGTAAGTCTTATTTCTTTCTGTTATAAACCTTTGAAATAGTGGGGGAATGTGGCAGTATTCCAAAGTCCTTTGGACAAATGTCACACTTTGTCCATGTATCCTTCAAAGAACAAAAGGTGGCAATTGTTTGGCATGTGCTGGCAAGACATGCAAGATTGTGACATATAAACTTGACAAATGACAAAGTTTTTTGCCTATAAAAAGAGACCTAAATTCTCTTCAGCCAATTTCATATAGCAGTATCATCATTTCCTCCATTTCCTTCACGCCTCTCTTCTTCCTTTATTGTCCAATATTAAATATTAGTTATTTCCTTTCTTATTTACTTTTTCTACTAGCTAGCTGGGTTCGTATATTAATATTTTGCTTATTCCTGTATCCTCTAATAAATAGAGACGGGCTTGTTTAATTCTGGAGAAATATTTCACATTGCTGAAATAGTTTCTTAGGACAGTGCACGGCACGACTCAAGTCAATTCGTGTATTTCCGCTCACAAATATTATTGCAGTATTATTGTTATTATTTTTCCGTGTCATTTCTCTACAATATTTCTCACCCTTTTTAAACCATCCAGCTCAAGACTTTAATTTGGTGCAAAATCATGTGGTAGGGTTCCACAGGAATATATGCTCTTCCACGTTTATGAGTAGGAGACCATGATAAGAACCCAACAAATATATTACAGCCCAATGTAAAGCGTTGAATGGATATATGAGATATTGAAGGAGGGTATATCATGATCATTTCTGTAACAACGCACAATCGCTCCTAGTCGTCGTGGTTGGTTCGACAACTCGAATTTGGGATCTGAAATCCAAGAAATCCATGGCCTAGAAACACACTGCGATCGCAAGAGGGATTTCGCTGGCAAGTTTGAGAGAATACTTATAGTGATATCGTCAGGTATAGTTGGCGTTGATTTGCCCTACTGAAACCTCTAGGGTTATAGCCAATTGTATATGTATACATAAAAGTGTATTTATAGTGTGAGAATTTCGTTACATTGTCAATGACTATATAAGTTATATATCCGACATAATATGGTAATATATTGTAGTGTAAATACTACTCCTGTTTTTTAGTTTAAAAAAGGAAATCGAGGAGGTAGGTTTTCCTAGCTATAATTTGGTTAATAATACTATTATATTGCAGTGTTAGTACTACTAATGTTTTAAAAACTGGTTTTAATAAGTCGATAAAAGCCTCACAGATGAATATTTTATCTATTTTATCAATACAGGAAAAAGATTATACTTAAATCTACCTTGATTTAATTTAAGAATTTTTGTAATTTTTTAGGATGCTGTATATCGTGCAACACTGCTCCACAACTTTATTTTGCTGGTAGTTCGATTTCCCTCCTCAGGAATTCTCCAAGAAATAGACTATGATTAGCGTATGTAGTTTTAGTTTGGGCTGGCCGTGTGTGAAAATAACGTAAAAATTGCACGGGGCGTCCTATTTGGTCGTCCCCATTTAACCTATACTTATTTTTTTTTTAAACTTTTAACTTGTACCCACTTTTTAAATAACTTCAGCCTCCTTTCTCCTCCTCCTTCGTCTTCTTCTTCTTCTTCTTCTTCTTCTTCTTCTTCTTCTTCTTCTTCTTCTTCTGCTGCTGCTGTTGGTGCTGCTGTTGGTGCTGCTATGGAACTTCAGTTCATGGGATGATTGTCATAAATATGTTTATCAGATTATTTAAAAACAAATTATAAATACTTATGTAAGTTACAGAGCTGAAGTTCGACAGTTACAAAACAAAAACTTCAGCTCTAGAGCTGAAGTTCGCCAGTTACAAAAACAAAAACTTCAGCTCTAGAGCTACAAAAACAAAAATTTCAGCAATTACAAACAAAAACTTCAGCAAACAGAGAACAAAGCTTCAGCTATTATGCTTAAGTTCATCAATTACAAACAAAAACTTCAGCACACTTGGTTCAGCACACTTGCTACTTCAGGCCCGTCTACTAGAATGCTGAAGTTTTGCGTGATTGCCTTTACTACTTCAGCCCCGTATGCTGAAGTTATGCAAAAAAGCGGGTACACTTGTAATTTTTTTTGCAAAGCGGGCACAAGTTAAAACGTGACACAAAATGCGGGTATAGATGCAAATGCCCCGAAAATAACGGATGACTGGCAGGCCTAGACACCAACGAAGGCCCATATCATTGGGGACTTCACATAACGGTCACAATTTGAAAGAAATATAACAAATTCTTAGTATGAAATTTAATATTACAGATATAGTAGGAAAATATTTATATTTGTAGCACACAGTTCCATTAAAATAAGAATATTAATTATTAATCCCTAAACATAAGCAATTTGAATGAAAAATTAATAATTATTTGTACAAAAATCATATCTTTTTGTTTTTCTCTTTATTGATTAGCTTTCATTTTTTTTATCGTCTTCTTAGTTTTGTTTTCTGCCGAAGCCAATATATTTTTTAAATTTGTTCCATTCGTTTTGTTTTTAATTATCTTTCTTAAGTTTTTCTCTTACTTCTTTCTTCCTTTCTTAACATAAAGATCTTACTTCGATAATAATATAGGTTAATATATACAATACGTGTATATAAAAATATACTTTGAATTAACACATATAAAATATATAAAACATATACATAATAAATACTTCTTCAATTAAGATGATACTTAGACCTGTGAAATATACATAAAAAATATATCTTAAATTTAATTAAGATTGTGTGTGTGTGTATATATATATATATATATATGACACTTGACATACAAAATATATTTGAAATATACATTAAAAATACTTAAAATAAGATGGTACTTCACAAATAAATATACAAAACTTATATACATAAAATGCATTTTGAATTAAAGTGATATACTTGATATACAGAGTATAAAAGATGTATAAATCAATACATCTTGATTTAGGTGGCATTCAGACATGCATCAGATTTCAAAAAATGGAGTGAAGAAGATGAATTTGTAAAGGGAGAATGAAGATGGACAAAAAAAAGTACGTCCCGTGATTAGTGAGTCGTTAACTTATTAGATGTTGAGCTTAATTTTTATAATGTGCTATTAATGAAAAAAAATGCTCTTTATAAAATAAATAATAAATGATACTATTTTTATAAATAATAGTTAAAAAATAATCAAGCGTGTAAATATTTGTCATAAGTTTTGCCAAACTTGAATCCACTAGTAAGCCTGTTACAACATCAAGATATTAAGAAACTGCTCATTAAATATTTCTCATCCTTCCAAGCTTCACAGTTCACACTACAAAAGCAAATGCTATAAAGGTTAATATAAAAAATGCATAAAGGAAAACACAAGGTGGTGTATTTAGCCCAACGAAATCATAATAAAGAAATTTTAATCGAAGAATGTGGATAAATGAAGAAAAAAACCTTTCAGAATTTGATAGATTTTGGGCTTATTGTTTATGAACAAAATTCTATTTGCTTGTGATTGGCTTAGTTAAGTATGGACAAATTTTTTAAATGACTAGTACGCGTTTGGACATAAAAATTACAATTTTTGAAAAAAGTAGTTTTGGAATTAAGTTGAAAAATGATATTTTAAATTTAAAATTATGTTTGGACATGTATTTCAGTTGAAAAAAATGTTACACTTTTGTAAGTGGGGAAATAAGTTTTTCTAAGAATTTCGAAAATTCGGTTTTTGAAAAACTAATTTTCGATTTCTTTTAAAAACAAACTTGCAAAATTTCATGGATAAATATATCTTTGAAGAAAACTTTTAATGGGCATTTGGTCTATTTGGCCGAATTTGAAAAAGGAAAATACTAAAAGTTGAAGTTGAGAAAAAGTAATATAATAATATATTAAATCGAAATTGAAATAACAAAAAGAACAATAAGGGCCTTAATTAATATGCATCACTTTTGGATTTGGAGCTGATCTGTTAATCATAAAGATATCGTTCCTGACCCTGCTTCACCTTAATTATTATTTGAACAAGTAAAAGTTCTGTCTTGGTCCGAGTGGGGATAGCATTTCTCTTCTGCGTGTCCATGGAGTTTTCTTGGAACATCCTTTTCTTCTGATTGATGGGACTTCTATCTGAAATCCCTTGACCTAACCTCTCCTTGACTTGCCGCAGCCAAGTCTTCCCCAACCTCTCCTGATGTTCTTGGTGAGCTAGCTTGTCATCCACCGCCCCAACTGTGATGGTCCCCTTCGCTTGGAAGATTATTCTTTCCTCCTCGGTGAAAGAGGGCAAAAAAGGTGTGTGGGAGAAAGAATTCTAAAAGGAGAAAAGATTTCGTCCACCAAGCCCCCTAAACAATAAAATATATTGACGTGGGGAGGAACGTATTTACTAGTTATATCATCCGCAATTGCTTGAATCTCGAGACGTTCTTCAAACCAGAAACACACTGCTTTGCGTCTACAGACACTTATTTAAACCTTTTAAAACTAAAAAGAGTCGACAAGCTCTTCTATTCTAGTCTCCCTGGCGACCATGGATGACAGCACCCACAATTAGGTCTTCCTGTTCTTGGAGGAGGGCCAGTTTCCTGTCTTCCAGGATGCTAACGGTCCCGGATCTGCTGCATGGCTGCAGCCACAAGTGCAGGATCGATGGGAGGCAGGTGCTCCCAAAAGGCAGCCAGGGTTTGCTGCCTTTGTTCTTTTTCGTTTTCGACGGCTTGAATTGATTCTTGAATTGTTGCAAGTCTTCCGACGATATCCATTTCAGTGTTGACCCTCCAATAAGCCTATTGGAATTGGCTCTGTATCAATGGAATCTCATCATCCATACATAACGAATTGATGTGGTATATTCATATCATAATATATGAAGTCCGCCACTGGAAACACCACTTCCAGTCCGACTTGCATGTGTTAAGCATGTCGCCAGCGTTAATCCTGAGCCAGGATCGAACTCTCCATGAGATTCATAGTTGCATTACTTATAGCTTCCTTGTTCGTAGACAAAGCGCCTTCTCCATGGGCTTTAGGAATCGAAACCGGACCAAGCTCGCACACAAGCCTGCTACCAAGCAGGAGCAAAAAAAGGAATATGTTGAATTGGGTTCTTGGCATCAAGCCAGCCCTTATTCCTTGCATCAACATGCAATCCCTCATAAAATAAAGGCTACTGACTTGGCTGATTCAACAAGGGAAAAAGGCATATGCCGTTTCGTCTACCATAATAGTGTATTCCATCGCTCCCTTTTCCTGTAAAGTAGTTACGACCTGGGCTACAGAAGATGCTTTTTGCCCAATAGCTACATAAACACATATTATATTTTGACCTTGTTGATTGAGGATCGTATTTGTGGCTACTGTTGTTTTACCGGTCTGTCTGTCCCTAAAAATTAATTCTCGCTGACCACGTCCTATAGGGATCATCGAATCAAGAGCAATAAGCCCAGTTTGAAGAGACTCATATACGAAACGACGCGAAATAATACTCGGGGCGGCAGATTCACATACTTCCTTAAGCAGCAGAACACTCAATGCCCAAGCAGTTACACGTTGTTGATTTCAGACTCCTCCAGTAGAGCCAACAACCGTTCAGTGAATTGTCTTGTGTTACTAAGTTTCAAGACGTTCACTGAATCCTTCACGATGTTTTGCTGGCAGGTACTAGTACATCGAAGCCTTAAGGATAGGGAAGTCTAACTCACCCTTGGGGGGAGATATCGGAATAAAGTACCCTGCCACTGGATTCCACAGTTTTTGTAAAAGGGAGGTAGACTTGTCCAGCCCCTCTATAAGATAAGGATGCTTGTGTCTCTCTTTTAACTCCATAGCAAAATCCATCAGACTTGAGTAGGTTGAAAAAAGACATACAACCTTGGCAGGAACGGCGTTCCGCAGAAAATATGACTCATGCTCCTTTAGGTTCTTTAAATTCGTGGGTGGTGTAGCTACCGAGATCAATGCAGTCAATTATGTCTCTCCTATTCGTATTAACAGCTACTCTGGGGGANCTATGTATTCCTCTATCCGTAGAGTACATTGAATGTACAGAAATGGCTATAACAGAGTTTCTCTTATTCGTATTAACAGCTACTCTAGGGGGAATGTTTTTATGCGGTGCTAACGATTTAATAACTATCTTTGTAGCCCCAGAATGTTTCAGTTTATGCTCCTACCTATTATCTGGATATACCAAGAAAGATGTACGGTCTAATGAGGCTACTATGAAATATTTACTCATGGGTGGGACAAGCTCTTCTATTCTGGTTCATGGTTTTGACTTTGAAAACTCAAAGGGCAAGCAAGGGAAGTGCAAGCTAACTAATGGCAAGGGTCGGAGATAGAGAGTGATCAAGGGGGAAGAGGAGCTTGGTAGCTTGCGTAAGTCCAGTTTCAGAGGTTCAGAAGCCAAAGGCAACTCTCAGACCATTTGAGTTTATAGATCTCCTAGAATAGCAAGATCCTTCTTATTAGAGCAATCCTTACTTTTCTTCCGTCGCTTTACTAAAAGGTTCATTTGTTGGTAGCTTGGAGGATTAAAAGCATGACTCTTGCTTTCCAATTGGCTGTTTTTGCATTAATTGCTACTTCATTAATCTTATTGATTAGCGTACCCGTTGTATTTGCTTCTCCTGATGGCTGGTCAAGTAACAAAAATGTTGTATTTTCTGGTACATCCTTATGGATTGGATTAGTCTTTCTGGTGGGTATCCTTAATTCTCTCATCTCTTGAACCTATTCGTCGCAGACCCAAAACCAAAATGACCCCCCTAATTTTTCTCGGTTGTGAGACACATTAAATTGGAATCTAAGTCCCCAAAGAAAACTCCTTTTTGTATATGATAATCAAAGAGAGTGGGAAAGCTGCAGTAATTCTTTGGAAAAGCCCGGTTCTCTTTGTCTTCGAACTTTCCGAACGTTTGTCTTCGCAGGGCGATTGGAATATCTACTACTTTAATTCCTGTTTCAAAAATAGATAATTTTGTATCCAACTGTATAAAGGCGGGCGCAGATCTATGAATAGGAGACGTTGTACTAGTATCTACAGGCCCTAAGTAATACCTGATCCGATAGTTTACGATATAGATAGATAGATAGATATATTTCTAAAGAACATTCTAAGAAAAGATATTAATAGATATCGGTAGTTGTCCGGTCGTACCCAAACAATAATATTCTAGAGGGAAATGCACCTAAGATCAAATATTTCGAGCCGGCTTCCGTAGAAAATTCAAACTATCTTTTTGATGTTGCGATCACATAAAAACATAAACTTTGAAGCTCAATAGCTAAATACATGGAAATTGAATCATAAGCCGAGCCTTTCTATTAAATCAAATGTGGATTTTCAGTCGCAAAATCCAAAATTCATATTTCTGAAAATCGAAACCATTAACTATTGACTTAGAATGCATGAATGATTCTTGGATTTGAATCTCCAAATTTTGTTTTCCTAATGACATAAGAAAATACAACTTGATATATAACTAATCAGTATGGATTTTTTAAATTAAAAAATCCTTCTCAATTTTAATTATAACAATAATTATGAGTATATGTAAACCCCCCAACGTGCGACTCTCACCGCATACGGCTCGCACAAAGACTCCTAAATCCATCCCGAGCCCTTTCTTCCGCCTATCCTCTCCAATCCTCGATCAAACTTGCGTTCCCCAGCTTGTTCGCCGCCTCGACGCATTCCCTTCTCTCCCCAGTATCGTCCCACACAGAAAGAAAGAGCGCAGAGCCCCGGCCCGACCTGTAGGTCCGCGATTCCTAAAGAAAATACTCGAAATGCTCCACAACTAATTCAGACTCGCTTTTGTTCAATTATAAAAAATAAAAAAAAGCACTCAAGCGTTAAATAGCGTCGTTTAGTGGCGTGCAGGGAGTAGTCATCTTGTTGTTGGTAGGTGCGACTATATGAGTTGACAACAATACACCGAGGTATGTGTGAGTCAAGATTTTACTTAGAGATCCAAAGGAGCAATTTGAATTATTGCAGACTGGTTTCCTCCCATATACCCCCGCTGATGCGTATTTCTTACCATTGAAGAAAATAGAGAAAACTGCTAATCCCACCCACGTCGTAAAAGGATGCCTTACCTGATCCATTTCAAATCCAACCGCCTAAGAGTTCTGGTTATGACCAGCCGAAAACAGGCCCTCTAGATGCCTTATAACCGTCCTTTTAGCTTATTCCCGCTTACGCATACTTCATGGCTGATAGGCCTACAGACGCTTGACGCCCCGGAATAGCCTTGCTTTCGCGTTCCCCCTCCTTCCTTAGATCAGGTTAGCACCCTGGTTGAATTGGGGGAAGCTGTAGGTATATTGCAGGTCAATCGATTGGAGAACCGGGTACTCAATTAACATTAAAAACCTTTCTTGTGCACTTTTTTTAGTCTACTTAGTCTATCTGAGTGGGATTGGTTGGCAGGGCCAGGGTCTTTCGCATTCTTATCTAAAAAAGAGTAAGAGGGCGAACACGTCAGGTCATGGAAGCACAAAGGAGTGGTGGCATCTTAGAGGACTCTAGAGAGTCCTAGGAAGTTGCCTAGGTTAGTCAATCCGGCCCGAGACGCGTTCGTTGACAAAACCGTTGTAGGAATTCCTACGTTTCAATAGAGTAGAGGCAAACTGATCAACGAGAAAGAGGCCCTACTCACTACAAACGAATACACCACAAGATCGAACTGCAATCATGCTACCGAAAGACGGAAAGGGGAACCGACAAGGATCTCATAATTTCATTATCCATGACTGTTTATGTCTCTAGCATGACCACTTGATGAAATCTGGAGGGAAGTGGGGTAAATAGACAATACTACTGGAAGGATTCCTCTTTGGATAATAGGTACTGTAACTGGTATTGTATCCGTTTCCCTCCCTTTCCTGCTAGGATTGGAAATCCTGTATTTTACATATCCATACGATTGAGTCCTTGGGTTTCCGAAATAGTGTAAAAAGAAGTGCTTCGAATCATTGCTATTTGACTCGAACCTTTTTCTTGATTTTAATCTTTTACTTTTAGAATTGGATTTCAAGTTTGAAAGGATGAATCAAACTCAATCAAAAGGGAAGTAAGATTAGGATTTCTTTGACTTTTAGGAAAAATTAAGGAAAACAGAACTCAAGGTGCAAGTACAATAAAAAAATAATTCAGTAATCCGGGAAAGTTTTCATCTATTTTATATTTGTAGCATTTTGGCGACATGGCCAAGTGGTAAGGCAGAGGACTGCAAATCCTTTTTCCCCCAGTTCAAATCTGGGTGTCGCCTGATCAACAAAAACCTCGAAATCTCTTCGTTTCTTTTGTTATGTTGATATAACCCCCCTCACCTCACGTTTTAGGAACCAAATGAGGAATCACACGTAGACGGACCTGAGCATTCTCCTGTTCTATGGAGCCCTCTGGAGCTAGAGTTGGGGCTGCTTGACGCTCTTCTCCTTTCGAGTGAATTGAATTACTTAGGCTCGGATGCCTTTGATCAAATGGAAGGATGGATGCCTGCCTTTAGCACGTTTATCTCAGTCAGAGCGGAAGCGGTCATGCAAGGTTATCTTCAGACAATGTAGTGCAAGCGACGGGTAGCGCTTGCCATATGAAGAAGGCGACTACAATGGGAGACGAAGGTGACGTGGGATTTCCATATAGATATAGCGCTTGCAAGACAATTCAGACGACGTTAGCTAGATGTAGCGCTAGCTAGGTTAGGGTATTTCGGGGAGTTGAAAATAAGCATAGATCCGGAGATTCCCAAATAGGGAAACCTTTCAAAATGATGTTGAATCCATGGGCAGGCAAGAGACAACCTGGCGAACTGAAACATTTTAGTAGCCAGAGGAAAAGAATTTTCCCTATTTTGACTCTTGTATTAGGAATCACAATAGGTGTACTAGTAATTGTTTGGTTAGAAAGAGAAATATCCGCAGGAATACAACAACGTATCGGACCTGAATATGCTGGCCCTTTAGGAATTCTTCAAGCTCTAGCAGATGGGACAAAACTACTTTTGAAAGAGAACCTTATTCCATCTACAGGAGATACTCGTTTATTCAGTATCGGACCATCCATAGCAGTAATATCCATCTTTCTAAGTTATTCAGTAATTCCTTTTGGTGATCGCCTTGTTCTAGCCGATCTTAGTATTGGTGTTTTTTTCTGGATTGCCATTTCAAGTATTGCTCCCGTTGGACTTCTTATGTCAGGATATGGATCAAATAATAAATATTCCTTTTTAGGTGGTCTACGGGCAGCTGCTCAATCAATTAGTTATGAAATACCATTAGCTCTATGTGTGTTATCAATATCTCTACGTGTGATTCGGTGAGATCTAAAATTTCTCCAAATTCTTTTCTTTCTAGAAACAAAGGTAAAAAGATTTGATTGAATATATATTTTTTCATTTTTATTCAGCATTTGGGTTGATGAACTAAACCATATAGTTATATGAGTGAAAGAAAACGACTTCTAAATTTGCAGTAAAAAGTTTGAGATCCAGATAATGCGAGGTGATAGGTTGGTTATTAGTTCTATAGTTTTTAGTTCATACTATGTGGGCTGATCTTTTTTAATCCTAACCCTAAAAAATCAACGAGTCACACACTAAGCATAGCAATTATATCAAATGGTCAATCGAATTTTTATTCAACCTTATAGAATTAAGAATTATAAATCTTCCCCTTGATTGATTAGAAAAAGAATAAATTTGTCTTTTTTGTTCAATCATTGGATAGAAGGGAAAGACAAGTAGTAAAATCCAGTCCCCTTACGAAACTTTCGTTATTGGGTTAGCCATACACTTCACATGTTTTTTTCTCATTTGCTTTTCTTTTGCCCCTCTTTAAAGTAAAGTTGCTTCTTAGAGTTGGCTTTTGCAATTGCAATATGTCTCTGTCTGGCTCCTCGCTTTGAACTCAAATAAGATCTTCTTTTGGTCGAGTGACTTCGTTCCTGGTCTTCCTATTCCCTTCGCTTTCCCAGCCGCTGCCTCTAGCTGCTATGATGTAACGTGCATTCGTCCCAAGGCAGCAAGATGTATGGTATAGGGCCCCCTATTTTATCTCCCTTAAAGTCCTTTATGGATTTCGAGTCGGGAATAGAGCAGTGGCTCCCCTATCTCTAAAGAGGTTCGACTCAATACTCTTGTGTGTATCCTTTGGCCACCAATCTAGCCTTCAACCCCTCAACAACTCGATGCTCTTATTACACTCGTAGTCTCTGAAGGATGAGAACCAACTATGTAGCATCTACATCGAGAATTCAAGTATTGTATACGTCATTAGTTCGATCCTTTGTAGGAACTACCCGTAATAACGAACTTTCAAAATGGATTTGTTTACCATAAAGAGATTCGTCGTTCCTGACCCTGCTCCCCCTTAATTGTCGGCGACTCCCTATTCAGTGCTATGCATGGTTCCTTGGTAACTTATAGTTTGATCAGGGAAACCACAGAAAATGAATCTGCTAATGAAGGTTACAGATTCGGTCAAGAGGAAGAAACTTATAACATCGTAGCGACTCATGGTTATTTTGGTCGATTGATCTTCCAATATGCTAGTTTCAACAACTCTTGTTCGCTACACTTCTTCCTAGATGCTTGGCATGTAATAGGTATTTGGTTTACCTCTTTAGGTATCAGCATTATGGATTTCAACCTAAATGGTTTAAATTTCAACCAATCTGTAGTTGACAGTCAAGATCGTGTAATTAATACTTGGGCTGATATCATTAACCGTGCTAACCTTGATATGGAAGTTATGCATGAACGTACTGCTCACAACTTCCCTCTAGACCTAGCTGTTATCGAAGCTCCATCTACAAATGGATAAGATTCCAGTCTAGTCTATAGGAGGTTTTGAAAAGAAAGGAGCAATAATCATTTTCTTGTTCTATCAAGAGGGTGATATTGCTCCTTTCTTTTTTTCTTTTTATTTACGGTAAAGGGCCAAATATATCCCTGTACTTTCGAAAATGGTCTAAGAATACCCCTCGTTATACTATTGGGTTATCCATATCTCTGCCGTTATACTTTAGAACAAAAATACCCTTATTTTAGATGGAGCGCCATGTGGCAGCACCAGATTAAAATAACTCATTTTTTTACTCGATCCGCTTAGAATAAACTCACAACCCGACCTAAGTAAAACCCCACTTAAAATACACACTTGTCCATGTATAACATCCGGTAAAAGTGATGAATATACTTGTACTTGTAATTTAAAAGGCGTATATCTCAATTAATTCAGTCACGCTGATAGACAAACAAACTGGTAAAAGTGTACCCGCTTTTTCTATTTCCTTGACCGTGTTTACTCATCGACGACGAAGCCGCCACCTGCCCGTCTGCGCCGCCTTAAAACCACGGTAGAAAGTCTATATATACGTAGCGTATGGGTATTTCCCAATTAACTTCTGTCAATATCAACAGTAAAGATCAAACCCTTTAAATTTCCATTTTCACGTTACTTATAGTTCCCTATCATTTTCAACCAGTTTCTTCTCAATTTTTAATTGGCGTTGGACATTTTCCTTCTGACCTTCTCTATTACTTTCCTGTTTATACCTATAAAGAAATTCGTCATTTTTTCTGATTGGCAAAATTCAAAATAGTGATAATTAAAATATGCATTCTTTCATGTCGATAAAATGGACCTTTAGGATCCTTCACTTTAATGCGTTTTGGCAAATCCTTAGTGACATCAACTTCCACCAAAATCCTTGCATATGATATCCTTTCATTATTTGAAGTGCATGCATTTGCATAGATGGGCTGGCCTCTGCCACTCCCAATCTTGCTCAATGCATTTGCAATCCAACAACTCAACGACAAATTAGACAGTTTCACCCAAATTGGTATATTCTTCAGATCTTCATCATCAAATTCAAAATCTGCTTTCCATTGCTTCACAATTACATGTCTATTATTAAGCATGTGAGGTCCAGAATACATTACTAAATTCCTTTCCTCCATACTCATGAAATTCACCACAAAGTAACCTTCGTTATGATAATACACCTTAGGTTTTGCTAAGAATCCCCCCTGCCCAGCTATGAACCTCTCCATGGCCCTAATCGTTGGAGAACCACCAACAACATACACAATAATTGCATTTCTCCATTTGTCAACTTCACTCTCAGTATCCTCTTGTATCAATTCAATTATAATATCATCTTCGATCAGTGTAGGTGGCACAAAACTCAAATCCATACCTCTCTTAGCCAATTTGTTCTCTTCGAACAGCATCGACCAAGTCTTCTCTGCCTTTTGTTCTGCGTTCAACTGCAATTTCCTTTGAGCTCCTTCAGTTTGCCTTCCTATTTCATTAGTTTTTACCTTTTGTTGTCCAGCTACTTGCATCATCTGTTGGATCGTCCCTTCCGAGTTGATTTCCTGCTGATTGTTCACTGGAGTTGTCCATTTCACCTCTTGTACCTTCCTTCATTCGCTTTGGCTTGGTAGAGCTGGCCAATTCATTGGATCTGCTGATGCATGTACTTTCCCTTTGTTACTTGATGTATCCTCAGCTATAATCTTCACCTCCTTAGCATTATCATTCTTATTCCCAACTTCTGTCAATGGAACAGTACCGCTCCCTTCACTAGATATCATTTTTGGTGTAGCAGTTTTCAAAATTTCTGAGTTCCTTCCTTCAATTGATCCATTACCTTCCTCCAATAACTGTTTTGAAGCTTTGGATGGTCTTCCTCGTGCTCTCCCCATTCCGGTGAGTGCACTTTAGCAAGGCACGCTAAACTGCGCTGAGAGAAAAGGGAAGAGAGAGAAAACTATGTAGGTAGTGTCTTTATGATAAAGATTTGTTAAATTTTTTATAAGTAAACATATGTTTAGTAAAAATATAAAAAATTGACAAACATATTATCTATTAAAATATTTCTACATGAGAATTTTCTTAATAACACATAATAGTTATTTTTTTAGTCATCTGACAATAGTTTTTCGTTGATGTACATTTTCAAGGTTAACCGAATTTAGTAATTAAACATAAAAATCAATATAATATCTAAATAACAATAATCACTTCACATTCCGAAAAGATATATGAATTTAATAGATCTTAACATATGATATGAATATCAAAGAACAAAGTGATTGACGCACTTCAGTTAATAAATATGGAGCGCTTCATATACTTTTAAAAAGTATATCCCGCAGTAGAATCTCAAATATTTCTATACATTTTTAAAGAAAATTCTATATGAAATTTTAAAAGTATATATAAAAATTATATATTTATATGCCGGTTTGGTTCGATTTTTTACTCAATACCAAACCATATTAACCAAAGCTAGTCGTGTGTTTTAATCGGTTTGGTTTGACTTTTCGGCTTGGTGCGGTTTTCCGGTTCGGTTTGTACACTCTTACTTAAGACTCCTCACTAGCCATGCACTTACTAACCATGTCAAACATGGAAGATAAATTACAAAGTTGACCTTCCATCATTCTCAAGAGTAGAGACAGAAACCAGAATTTCAACCTTAATTAGGGGTTGTTCACAACAAATATTTTTTGTAATACGAAAAATAAACTGCAACAAAAATAATATGAAGAAAAAGATTTTATTAATAAATATTTGTGAGTACAATTCTATGTATTCGTTGATTCTCCTCTCTAAAATTCTCCGAGATTCGAGGGCTTGAGAAATGTCTTTCTCGAATGTTGGACGATGCAGACCTCCTGGTGATGTATTTAATCGCCAAGAACGTCGAACAACACTTTGTTGTTATGGGTTGATCTCGGGGAAGAACGGCGTCGATTACTCCTTTGTTGAAGAATTATACACTTGATGATTGATATCTTCTCCAACTCTGAATGTCGTTAAAGAGTTATGTAACCCCTCTATTTATAATGGTACAAGATAGACAGTCCAACTATACATGAACTCTTTTGCTTGATTCTGATTGGCTCACGTGCGTCACCAAACTTATCACACAAGCTATGTGATAAGCTTGCTTGTGATGGCAAGGACATGTCATTTTAGACAGTTGGCGATTCTTGATTGGTCACTGTTTTGGACTGGAATTGCCACATCATTTAACAAGTGACATCATCTTGTTGGCTTTGGGTTTGACTGGACATGCCATGTCACTTAACACGTGGCATGAGTTTGTGCCGCTCATGGTTATTTTGGCCGATTGATCTTCCAATATGCTAGTTTCAACAACTCTCGTTCATTACACTTCTTCCTCGATGCTTGGACTGTAGTAGGTATTTGGTTTATCGCTTTAGGTATCAGCACTATGGCTTTCAACCTAAATGGTTTCAATTTCAACCAATCTGTAGTTGACAGTCAAGGTCGTGTAATTAATACTTGGGCTGATATCATTAACCGTGCTAACCTTGGTATGGAAGTTATGCATGAACGTAATGCTCACAACTTCCCTCTAGACCTAGCTGATTCCAGTCTAGTCTATAAGAGGTTTTGAAAAGAAAGGAGCAATAATCATTTTCTTGTTCTATCAAGAGGGTGCTATTGCTCCTTTCTTTTTTTCTTTTTATTTATGGTAAAGGGCCAAACATATCCCTGTACTTTCGAAAATGGTCTAAGAATACCCCTCGTTATACTATTGGGTTATCCATACCCCTGTCATTATACTTTGGAACAAAAATACCCTTATTTTAGATGGAGCGCCATGTGGCAGCACCAGATTAAAATAACTCATTTTTTTACTCGATCCGCTTAGAATAAACTCATAACCCGACCCAAGTAAAACCCCACTTAAAATACACACTTGTCCATGTATAACATCCGGTAAAAGTGATGAATATACTTGTACTTGTAATTTAAAAGGCGTATATCTCAATTAATTCAGTCACGCGAATAGACAAACAAACTGGTAAAAGTGTACCCGCTTTTTCTATTTCTTTGGCCGTGTCTCATCGAAGACGAAGCCGCCACCTGCCCGTCTCTGCCGCCTTAAAACCACGGCAGAAAGTCTATATATACGTAGCGTAGGGGTATTTCCCAATTAACTTCTGTCAATATCATCAGTAAAGATCAAACCCTCCAAATTTCCATTTTCACCTTACTTATAGTTCCCTGTCACTTTCAACCAGTTTCTTCTCAATTTTTAATTGGCGTTGGACATTTTCCTTCTGACCTTCTCTATTACTTTCTTGTTTATACCTATAAAGAAATTCGTCATTTTTTCAGATTGGCAAAATTCAAAATAGTGATAATTAAAATATGCATTCTTCCATGTCGATTTGGTTCTCTATTTGGAAAATTTGTGCAGTGGTATCTTGCAACAAATTGAAGGACAAAATTTGCCCGGATGTTATACAGAAATAAAGAATTTGGCTAGGTTCTTAAGTGGGTTTTACTTGGGTCGGGTTGTGAGTTTATTCTAAGTGAATCGGGTAAAAAAATGGTTCGTTTTAATCTCGTGCTGCCACGTGGCACTCCATCTAAAATAAGAATATTTTTGTTCTAAAGTATAACGGCAGGGATATGGATAATGCAATAATATAACGAGGGGTATTCTTACACCATTTTAGAAATTACATAGATATTCTTGGACTTTTGTGGAAAAAGAAATTAGGACAAATTGTGTTTCAGCTTTCAGGCAAAGAAGAAGAATAAGAAAGGAAAAGGGCAATCCTCTCTTTCTGTGAAGAATCAAATCAAAATGCATGCACCAGTTTGTTGTCCTCGGCTAGGAAATCTGTTCAATCTTTCATGCCTAATAACAAACAGGTTGCGGGCATTTTCTTCATCAGCTTACTCTAACCAGTCTCGGGGTGGCCTTCCTCGCTTCTACTCTGAGAAGCTCCCTCCTTCCAAGGCATTGTCCATTTTCTTCACACTCTACTTCCTCACTTATATATATCTGAACTTGTTGAGTTTTCCTTTTCTCAAATATGTGGTTCTTGATTGTATTGGATAAAGAACAGGGTAGAGTGTTTATACAACCAATTCAATATGTTAAAAAGATTCTGACTTTATTGCATTTCTTTCGACTGTTAGAAATTGATAAACTGAAACTTTTTTATTTTTTAATTACACTATTTAAAGGTTTCATGATGTTATAACTTATAACTATCTATAATCTGCTAGCTTTCTCCGTTATCTTACTTAAGGAAGCTCACATAGGTAATTTCACATAAGTGGAATCAAATGAGTCCAAATAGAGGAAATGGATAATGAGTAGTATTGTATCCGGTGGCGAAGCTAGAAATTTTTTCAAGGGTGTTCAAATTTAAAAGAAGTGAAAAAGACAAAGGGTGTTCAATATGTGTTATATACCTCTAAAAACGTAATATTTTACCTACGTACTCAGTGCAATTTTTCGACGAAGGGTGGTCAGTTGACCACCCTTAACCCCATGTGGCTTCGCCACTGATTGTATCTGACCCCAACTAGTTTGGATTGAGCAGTTGTTGTGTTATTTTCTTGTTCTATTTTTACTCTTAGAGCTATATTCTTACTTTATTCAGATTAACTGACTTTAGCGCCTCAACCGTGGTGTTTTTATTGGTTTTTTTTTATTCAGGATGGTGTTGTTCGTGTTAAAGGTGATGAATTCTGGCACATGACTAGGGTTTTAAGGTTGACAGTTGACGATAGGTACTGCCTTGTAGCATATGTTGGATGGTTAACAGTGATACACAACTATGTGCCAATAAAGTCTTCAATGCTACTCTCCCTCCCCTAATTCTTGATCGAGATGTCCCCTTTTGGTGTTCGTATTTTGATTTTGAATCTGACAATTCTATGAAGGATATGCTTTTTCAACAAATAGTTGTTGATTCTTCTTAACATAAGTCAGAAAGGTTGTCCTTGAAAGAAGAAATATGGTAGTACCTGGGGTTATGTTTGTCTGTTTATGTACATATACATACATATATGCCCATATAAAAGGATCTGCATAGCAATATGTAGTCCTATCAAATATTTATGCGCTCCAAAAAAAAAAATGACATGTCTACAATCTCTATCTTTTAGTGTAGAATGTAAAGGTAAATCATTTTGACACTCTTTTAGAGTTTACAGACTCCATGTATCATTGATAGGAGCTTAATTCCTCTATCTTGTACAAACTCAAACACTTTCTTGATGAAGTTTTTTGTTAATTAATTACTTAATTTGTCAATTGAAATTTCTAAGTATCAGAAAAATGAGAATCAACTTCTTAAAATATGTAAATAAGAAACACCGGAATCTTAGAACTTATAGGACTTTTTTTATGAGGATGTCCATATATAGTATCCTTAGCTGAGGTTTAACATCGGTAGAAAGCTAGCACCGGTATTGGAGTTTTTAGTCCTTGAACAACGGTACTGAGTTAATTTCACCTATTCATGATGTTCAATTTGCAAGGGTAGAACTATTTGACGGAAAAGGAGGATTAGTTGAAGGTTGTATACAGAGCGTTGATCAGACAGGATTGGACATTGTGGCTCTCGAGAATCCAAAGTCAGTATCTCCTCATAGCACACAGTGGCATGTCTATGCTGCATTTGGTGAGATTTTATGAGCATTGTTAGTAGTGTTATGTATTGTTCATTTTTCTATCTTGCGTAATGTGTGCTAGATTCCTGCAATGTAGGTACTCTGAAGGGATTTTACTAGGTTGTTGTTGTTGTAGGTACTCTGAAGGGAGGCCGGGCCGATTGGCTTGTGGAGAAATGTACAGTATGTCTGGGCATGTGGGTATTGTATCTCTCCTGAAGCTTTCAGTAACTTGTTTGTTCACTCTCTCGTCTGATGGTCTCAGGAGTTAGGAGCCTGCAGTGTGACCCCCTTATTGACGGAACGGTCTCCTTCTATATCAGAAAATCGTGTGGACAGATTACAACGTGTCAGTTTTGCTGCAGCTAAACAATGTAAGCTTTTCAAGTATGATGTAAAATGTATTTGTGTCCTAATTTTCTTTATGGGTTCTAATACTATGTTTTACACATTAACTTCTTCTTTTAGGCCAACGACTGCATGAAATGGTTCTAAATCCTCCTACAAAACTTGGTGCACTTTTACCTCTTGTGAGTTGATTATTCCAAAATTTCTTCCTACAAAGTGAAATATTTTAAGCTTCGTGTAAAGCACATAGGAGGCATTCTAAGACTATTTCTCATCTTTGTCTCTGCAACACCTCATTGTTCTTGGTTTTGTGGTGCCACCAATGCTTTAGGTCAAAAATTCAAAGCTTGCATTTATTGCTGCGGCAGAAGCTACACCAGTATTTAGTGCTTTAAGTTCCTTTAAGAAAGAATCAGCTGGACTGATGATAATTGGACCAGAAGGAGGTTAGTATCTTTCTGCAGCTCTCCCTTCTCTTCCTATCTATTCCCAAAGTTTTGTGCCTTTACACCGATGTATTTTGGTTGGTCCTATGTCAAGATTTTATCATCTGAAGAGTTCAATTATCCAGGATCTGTAATGACAAGTGTTAGGAGTTTTTGTTGATTAGGCTAATTAAGTAGAAAGATCTTATTTTATTCTGTAGCATAATTATAGGTTAATATTATTCTGTAACTTAATTGTAGGACTTAATTATAGGAATCATTGATTCTCTTTCCTAGTTTAGCCATAGGACTCACTGTATAAATATCAGTACCTTTGATGTGAATAATACACAGAAATACAAGAAGCCTTTTCTTCTTCTCTAAATCTTCATGGTATCAGAGCCCTGCTGCCATATTTGAGGTGAGTTTCCTCCCTCAGCAGCACTAGGGTTTNTAATTATAGGTTGATATTATTCTGTAACTTAATTGTAGGACTTAATTATAGGAATCATTGATTCTCTTTCCTAGTTTAGCCATAGGACTCACTGTATAAATATCAGTACCTTTGATGTGAATAATACACAGAAATACAAGAAGCCTTTTCTTCTTCTCTAAATCTTCATGGTATCAGAGCCCTGCTGCCATATTTGAGGTGAGTTTCCTCCCTCAGCAGCACTAGGGTTTCAATTCTTTGAAAGAGGTGAGTTTTTTCTCCCTCACAGTAAGTTGTACGCATCAAAGGTACTGTAAAGCAGTAGTGTGGGAAAACTAACACCACTACGAGCTTCCTCAGGCGACGGCGACCAAACCCCAGTCAGCAGCTCCGGAAAAAACCACCCCACGCGCCCCCACGCGCCTCCAAACAGTGGCAGTTCCGGCGCGCGTGAAGCCCACGCGCCGGCGAGTAGGCAGTGTTCCGACGACTTTTTTTGAAATTTTTTTTCTCCTCTCAGGTCGCCGGTGAGTTCCGACAATACCCCTGTTGGAATTTTATTTTTTCAAGATTTTTTTTTTTTTTTTTCCCCTTCTCAGTTCTGCCCTGTTCTGCAAATCTGCCCCTGTTCCTTTTGTTTT